>CAIGRO010163199.1:0-11624 GCA_903798355.1 Fraxinus baroniana | reverse complement strand
ATCTCAATAATAAATTTGTCAAAATGTTTATACATTGAATAATGAAATCTTATTTATACTAATGGCCAGAAAACTTAGTAAAAACGTAATTAAGTTACAAAATATTATAAAATTGGAAAGAAAATAGAATTCTAGCCTAACAAGGAAATTCGTGAAAAAAGAAAAGTTTTCCGCCAACTTGTTTTCGGCATGTTTCTGTGCGACTGCAAGCCTAAAAGTATCAATCACTCAAGCGGCCTTGTGTAAAATCTCGTGTCATTTCTGGAATGTACTCATGGGCGAAAATTCGAAAATCGAGCTGAAAGTTATGCTCGTTTTTATTCACGCTGCTCGTTTGCTATTTGAATCGAGTTGATCCATTTGGTTTCTTCTTCCGAACCCAACATGAAACTTGTTCCTTGACTTGTTAGCTTTGAAACTTCATCCACCATAGCTTGAGCAAACAATCTTATCGCCTCTTTCACCCGCTTTGCCCTCGAACGTGTCATCGGACCTCCTTCGATAATCAATGGGTCCCAGGCTTGTCCTCGTCAAGCTCGACTCTTAGATCATATCAAGGAGGATGCATTGGTGGATGTTGAATTAGGAAGAATGAGGGATAGATGAGTTAGGTATGAAATGAGGGGTAAAGATCTTATTGGAGATGGTGTTAATAGAAGTATGAGTAATAGAAAAATGAAAATTTCTTTATTCAAAGGAGGAGTGATCTAGAGGCATACTTGGAGTGAGAAAAGAAAGTAGAGTTTATATTTGATTGCCACAACTACTCGAAGGAAAAGAAGGTAAAGATTGCGGTACTTAAATTTACCGATTATGATATTATTTGTTAGAATCAAGTAGTAGCATCTAGGATGAGGAATCATGGGATGCCTATTAACAAACGGGAATAATTGAAGGTTATTATGAGGAAGACGTTCGTGCATAGTCATTATTATAGAAAGCTTCATCAAAAATTGTAAAACCTCTATCAATGTTCTAGAAATGTAGAAGATTATCACAAGAAGATGGAGATTGATATGATTAGGGCGAATGTTGAAGAAAATAGAACATGGCCAAATTTTTGAATGGTTTGAATATGGAGATAACTAATGTGGTAGAGTTGCAACATTATGTGGAGTTAGAAAACATTCTACATGTAGTTATGAAGGTGAAAAGGCAATTGAAGATGAAGGGGATTTATTCATCGGTTTCTTCAAGTTCTAACTTTTTTTGAAAATTGAAGTGGAATAACAATAAAGGTGATGAGACTGGTTCAAAAAGTAGAACTGAGCTACCGAAGGGAAGAAAGGAAGTTGCTAGCAAAGCTACACCGAAGGTGGATTTCCAACCCTTTAGGAATTGGGATATCAAATGTTTTAGGTGATTGGGAACGGGACAAACTGCTTCTCAACAACAAAAGGGCGATGATTTTACGAATAGAGAAGTGGTGAATAATAGTGAAGAGAAATATCACATGCCGGAATTGGAAGATGCTAGTGATGGTGAGAAGTGAAGTATGCATTGTGAGAGCTGTTGGTTACATGGCAAGCTCTTAGTGCTCAAATCAAAGTGGGTGACTTGGAGCAACAAAGGGAGAACTTATTTCATACGATATGTCATGTCAACAATAAGGTATATAGTATGATTGTTGATGTAGGGTAGTTGTACCAATGTAGCTAACACTAGTTGAAAAATTGGGATTAACTATACTAAAACATTATATGCCTTACAAATTGAAATGACAGAATGAATGTGGAGAGGTTAAAGTAAATATGAGAGTGTTGGTGAGTTTCTCGATTGAGAGGTATCATGAAGAAGTGATGTGTGATGTAGTGCCTATGCATCATGGCATATCTTGTTGGGAATGCCATGACAATATGAAAGGAAAGTGATTCACAACGGGTACAAAAATTGGTACAGTTTTACTAAGGATGGAAAATCTATTACTCTTGCATCGTTGACATCACAACAAGTGTATGAAAATCAAATCAAATTAAAAAGTGATGAAGAAAAAATGAGAGAAAATGGGAGTGAGATTGATCTTTCATAACAAGAGAGCAAGAGAGAACATAATGAGGTGGCTAATTGTGAGAAAAAGAGTAGAGCTACAAGAGAGTAAAGAGAAAAAGTCTTATGAGATGAAAGAAAAATCGAAAGTAAATTTCTTTACAAAAGGGATTGAGTTGAAGAGGACGGTAGTTGATAACCAACCTATGATCTTATTGGTTTATAAGGAATCATTCCTCAACTTTGAGGAATATAAAACATCCATCCCTAATTTGGCTATTTCTTTATTGTAGGAATTCGAAGACGTGTTCTCGGAGGACGTGCCTAGTGAGCTACCACTCATTCAAGGTATTGTACATCAAATTGATTCCGTACCTAGAGATGTCATTCTAATTAGGTCATCTTATCAAAGTAATCCCGATGAGACTAAGGAATCTCAAAGACAAGTGGAGAAACTGATGAGCAAAGAGTATGTGAGGGAGATTGTGAGTTCATGTGTCATGCCAGTGCTACTTGTGACAGAGAAAGATGGAACCTGGAGGATGTGTGTCGACTTCATGGCTATCAACAATATAACAACAAAGTATCGTCATCCTATTCATAGGTTAGATGATATATTAGATGAATTACGTAGATTATGCATATTTAATAAAATTAATCTTAAAAGTGGTTATTATTGAATTAGGACAAGGGAATGAGATGAATGTAAAACCGCTTTTAAAACTAAATATGGGTTGTATGAGTTGTTATTCATGATATTTGGACTTACTAATGTACCTAGAACATTTATAATATTAATGAATAATGTTTTACATGCATTCATAGGTAAATTCATAGTAGTTTACTTTGATGACATCTTGATATATAGTAAGGATCTAAATGAACATGTACGGAATTTAAAATAAATGCTTATGATTTGAAGGCAATAACAACTTTATGATAACTTTAAAAAATTTATATTTTGCATGGAAAAAATTGTTTTTCTTGATTATGTCGTTAGTGCAAAGGGTATTGAAGTGAATGACGAGAAAATCAAGGCTATCAAGGAGTGGCCAACACCTAAAAACATAATTGAGATAAGAAGCTTTCATAGGTTGGTTAGTTTTTATAAGTGTTTTGTTAAAGACTTTAGCACACTTGCCACACCACTCATGGAGATTGTAAAGAAAAGTGTAGGATTTCATTGGTGAGTCGAACAAAAACATGTTTTTAACGCTATTAAGGATAAGTTATGCACCGTACCGATTTTATCATTGTCTAACTTTAACAATACTTTTGAGATTGAATGTGATGCCTCGTGTATATGTATTGGAGCTGTTTTAATACATGATAAGAGACCAATAGCCTACTTTAATGAAAGTTAAGTGGAGCAGTTCTCAATTATCCTACATATGACAAGGAGATGTATGCACTCATTCGAGTTTTGAAAACATGACAACATTACATATGGCCAAATGAGTTCGTGATTTACACCGACCATGAATCCTTAAAGCATTTAAAGGGTCAAGGTAAACTAAATAAGAAACATGCATGGTGGATGAAATTCGTCAAGACATTTTCTTCACCTAAGCACAAATCAAACGAGCAGAAGAAGTCAAATAACTCTACATAAATGATTTAATATTTACTTCTAGGAGAGATGGTGGTACATTATCATAGGTGGAATTATATTGAACTTTGGCAATTGTGATTTTTGAAACGTAAATAGCACCCACTTTGTATTGATCTTTGACCAATTTTTATATTAAATAAAATCATTTGATATTTATTTTTCATATTTACCCAATTTTCGATATTAATTTTTTTTTGTTTGAAGTGTTAATTATTATTAGCATATGTCGCTTATCATATTGGTATTTGAGCACAATCACATTCTTGATAACGACGTGTTGTATTATATTATATTTGTATGATATGTTCTATATGATTTTTTTAACATTGATAAATAAATTACTAAACTAACATATCAATGACTCTTTTATTTTGTATACTAGAAACATCAAAGATGAATACATCATCTTATAAATATGGAAACAAATTTAAGATATGACAATAAAAACTCACATTAACAATTAACGAAACAGAAAAAGTTAATATTTTTCAAATTAAATTGACGACCTACCTCATTTTGTTGGTCTATTGATGAATCATGTCTCGTTTTCTGTTAGTATTTTTTACGATGAAATTTAAGATGTGACAATAAAAATGCACATTAACAATTAACGAAATAGAAAAAGTTAATATTTTTCAAATTAAATTGACGATCTACCTCATTTTGTTGGTCTATTGATGAATCATGTCTTGTTTTCTGTTAGTATTTTTTACGATGATGTATTCATCTTTGATGTTTCTAGGATACAAAATAAAAGTGTCATTGATATGTTAGTTTAGTAATTTATTTATCAATGTTGAAAAAAATCATATAGAAACAGTAATTTTTACAATTTTAATTTTTTTTTTAAACAATATCAATTATCTCAACTATTTTAAAAATACAGTATTAGTATTTCAAAAATATTACACATGCCATTTATTTGATACATAAGACGTATAATGCACATGATTACTACTAGTATTTCTAAATAAGCTAAAATATAACAAAGACAAGAGTGTTTATTGACCCCTTTTTTATAGCATGCTAGAAGAGTATTTTGAAAAAAAAACCATCGTGGACAATATAGGCTAACTAAGTTGTTGTGGATGAGAATACAATAAAATGATTTATGGACCATGTTTGACCATAAATAAATATTATGGACCTTTAATGAAATTAAAATATAATTCATTTATAAATAAAGCTGGTAAATATAATTACCCATAATTAACCTATAATAAATACATGCAAGTATATACACGTATTTAATGGTAAATATCAATATCAATGGGGGCTACACACACACACAATGTTATAAATAGGAAAAAAATTCAGAGTTCAGCCTCAATTTACATTTTTAGTAACCAATTGGTCTTCAACTTAAATTAGAAAACAAGTTGGTCGCCAACTTTTCATTAATGTCACAAAACCAATTCACGTCGCATAAATCATCCAAAATTTATTAAATTGGTACATAATCTCCATGGAAACACATCTCGCTTTAGTTACATGAAATAATAAATTAACGTTAAACATACAAATATCACTGACAATTTAACAAAATTTAATCAATGTTCATAATATAGACAAATTTTACAACTCGTGATAAAAGTTCGATAGACTAACTCATTTTAAAAGTCAACGAAACAACTTAACATCGAGAAAATAGATTTCGAATCAATAATATACTATAAATTTTTTTCCTTAAAAGTCTAGGGAACAACTTCCATCTAGACAATAGATTTTGGATTGTATAACTTTTCTTTAAAAGTATATGGACTAACTTACCATTAAGACAATAGATTGAGGATCAATTGTATATTTTCACTAAGTACACATGATATACTCACTCACGTCTATACATAATCTGGGGTGATTCGCTGGCGACAGGCTGTCGCCAGACAAAGTTCCACCCCACCCCACCCCACCTCTCTCTTCGAAGACTTGTCCTACTCTCCTCACATTGTTTTCCCTCTTTGACCCCTCTCTGAAATACTTTTTTTCTTCAATTCCTAAGCTTTTTCTCTCACACAAGTGGATTTTGGTGACTTTTAACATTCGGCGTTTCAGCTCTCCAGATCGTTGCTGTAAGCTTTCTCCTGGTCTAATTTTCATAATTTATGGCTTTAAGTTTGCCTTCCTATTTTTTACTGTGAATTAGATTAGGGTTATCTGTTGCGCATTCTGGTAAAGATGTGCGTTTCATAAAGGTTTTTAAAGATTTTTGCCACTCATGCTTGTTGCGTTCATAACCCTTTTCCGGTCTATATTTATTATTTTATATGAATTTCTACATGGTTTCGTGGAATTATTTTTATCAATCAGAATTTGATGTAGATCTTTCTTGTTAATTGTTTTGTTGTGCCATAAATTATACAACGTAGCTTGGAGTTGTAATTTCATGATGAAAACAGAAAAAAGTATAACGTACATTTACGTGCATGTATATGAAAATTTTTGTGTTCCAAGTGTTATTCCATATCCATAAGATAGGAAGGTGTTGAAATTTTTTGGATAGCTATGGCAGATGAATTGGTCCATAGATTGTTATATTTCATGGAATTAGTTAATTGGTTCCCAAAGTATTTAATGAGGATACTTGGAGTGGATAGAATGGGAAATTGTGCAGCATATAAACTGTAATTTTATTTGGAGACACTGACACAGTACTGGAAAGTTGTCGGTGTTGGGTATGTCTACTTGATGTTATTAATCCTGAATTTCCTAGTGCGTTTAATTTATCTGATGGAATGCTTCTTGCTTGTTGCGGTGCACTGCTCCCAAACTCAGCTTACTGTGAAAAAATAATGACAGGTCAACTTATTAGTGTTTGGTAGAGCACCCAACTAGTTTGTTGACACGTGGGAGGAATGTATAGGAGTCTGCAGTGTTATGATCTATTTTGGGGCCCTATGGTAGTTGAGCGAGAGCTAGAAAAAGTTGATATTGTTGATTGGTGAAGCTAATGCTTCCATGACTGAAAATTGGATATTTACCACCTGAAATGTTCTAGATGTACTAAATAAAGGTAACAAGGAAAATTGAGTATTGATGAAGACATTTGTAATGAATTCAATGGGCAGTTATGTAATGTGAAAAACTGAAAATTAAAATTACACAATGTATCCAGTAATCTTGGAAAGTACATTATTAGGTGTACAGTGCAATTTTTCCCACGTGTCTCTTGGCAAGTCCATTTAGCTGTTTGTTTATCCGTGATAATGAGGCTCTATCTCGCCTTGTAGAATGAGGCCCACATCTGTTTATTGAAATTTGTTTTCTTCTGTTCATTAAGAGTGCTTGGGACATGGCAGTTTGTTTTTCTTCTAATTGCTGCGCAAGATGTGCTTCCATTCCTAGATAATTGGGATAGGGCATTTTATAGCATTTTTCTGAATTTTCGTTACGTTCGGTATATACACGAATCTTTTGTCACCTGAGGTTCTCCTTTTCATTTTCTCGAGTAGAAGAATTTATTCTCTTCAGAGACAAGAAAACATCCAGGTACTTGATTGTATCAACAACTTTCTTCACTTCCAAACAATGCTAAGGGGTCTCTTTTCCCCTATTTTCTGACCCTCAAGTTGCTTCAAAATAAATAGGAAATTTTCTAGGAAGCCTACTGCCCGAAGGGCGACAGATGAGAAAAGACATAGTAAGTATTAGGAGAAGAGAGTAGGGGTGTTCCTTCAAACCACCTTTTAATAAAGAAAAGAAAAGGCAAACAGCTATAAAGTGTTCTTTATTTAGTTTTTGGTATATACAGCCAATTTCTTCAGATCCATGGATAATGTGTTTTCTATGTGGTTCTATATTTTGGCCAACTAAGTGTTGATCAGTTGCTTATATAAATATTAAATTTGGGACTTTGCTCAAGAAAATGTTGAAGTTATTATTATTATTTTTTATTATTTTTTGCTGATTTTTTCTTTAAAATGATGGGATCACCAAACTTGCTCATATTATGCTCACCTGAAGATTTTAGTTCCAGCGATTGGTCCATGCCTTGGTTCATCTACCACACTTCACACACCTTACCACGAACCATCTGTATTTGCGCTGATAATTTATTAGGCTTTGACCGATTAGATTAGTATGGGGAGAAAAACATTTACTAGTCATTTTTTTCATGCTTTTATTGATGAAGATTATTTTGTTCAAAAATATCTGCGTTTTTTTTTTCTGTAATTTCTTCACTATTATCTTACGCTAACAGCTTCTAATCTATGACACTAACAGCTAGATTTTATCAGTTCTTTTACTGCGATTTGTGTTTTGGGTGCTGCTCTCTCTCTCTCTTTCCCCCTCACATGCACACTCACAATAACATGCATTGATATCTGCACACATGCAAGCATAGCACACAGTTGACTGTTTACAGTTAGTATCAATGTTAATTCTTGAAAATTGCTTTGTCTTTTTACTTTGTGTTCCCTAAAGCTGTTTGCCTAGCCATCTCCTCTTTGGATGCATAGCTGATTATAACTACTTATATTGTAGGTTGTTTTGCAAGATCCTTCATTCTCGGTTATGAAAATTATTCTTCAAAGCTTTGATTGTTTATAAGTAGGTTTGAAACTGAAATCTGGAAGTTGCTTAGTCTTTATTAGCATAGCTGACGTCCATTGCAAGGTCAGAAAGCTAATAGGAGTATCTATTTGATCTTCCAAATGAGTGTACAGTTAATAGGAGTCTTGCATCATCTTTCTCCAACAATGCTCAGCTTGCTTTCAGTCACCGAGAAGGAATTCTGTACTCAATAGAGAATATTCTTGTGTCCATGCTGGCGGAGAGCATGCGTGGAATCTGTAATTTGGCTAATGCCCCTGACAAGAGTTGTTGCTGATGCACTTGGTGTGGTGACGATTTGCCTTGTTGGTGCTCTGGTCCTTCTGGGCTTATTTTGCACCATTTATTCATTTTACTTCCACAATCGTATCCGTGGTCAAGGTCTTATCCGGCTCAATTATTTTAGTGCTCCTTGGATCATCCGAATTTTGTTAATTTTTTTTGCAGTCTGGTGGGGTGCTGGAGAAATTATTCGGTTGAATCTTTTAAGACGTGACGGTAGAGTCTTGGATGCCCTCAATTTGAAATGGCAAGAAACTGTTTGCAAATGCTACATTGTTTCAAACCTAGGGTTTGCAGAACCGTGCCTGTTTCTCACCCTCATATTTCTTCTTCGAGCTTCTTTACAGAGGTCTGGAACTTTAAGCCAGAAATGGAATGCAAAAACAGCTGGTTATGTTCTTCTATGTGGTCTCCCGATGTTTGTTCTTCAGCTCATAGTTATTTTAATTGGACCAGAGTACAACAAGGAGAATCACTGGCACAAACTACCACCTTATTTCATTAAAGCAGCTGCTGCTTCAAAGGACAATGACAATGTTGCTTTCTGCACTTACCCGCTGTTGAGTACCATCTTCCTCGGACTTTTTGCCACCATTCTAACTACATACTTGTTCTGGCTTGGGAGGCAAATTCTTCATTTGGTCATCAATAAGGGTTTGCAAAAGAGAGTGTATGCATTAATCTTTTCTGTTTCTAGTTTTCTTCCCTTGAGAGTTACTCTTCTTGGTTTATCAGTCCTATTTGAGCCAGAAAAACTTTTGTTTGATGCCATTGCTTTCTTGGCTTTTCTTTCCCTTCTATGTTGCACGGGGGTAGGTCTCTGCACGCTTGTGTACCTTCCTGTTGCGGATTCTTTAGCCTTAAGGACTCTACAAAGAGATATAGAGGCTAGGAGGACTAGTGACTTGTACTACAATGACACCATTTCACTAATTGCTAATCAAAGTCCTGTTGAAGAAAGTGTGATAAGAAGTCCCAGGGGGAACTCGGATGCTTCAGTTTCTTTCAGCACAGCAGAAAATGATGCGGTAGCCTTCGTGGAACTGAGCCATTTCACTTCTATTCAGCATTGACTGCACAAGTTTATGGATCCTAAATGCTACTAAGAAGTCAAGGTAACAAACATTTTTGCAGGGAAGCAAGACTTTATGTAAATTATTTGGTTTGTGGTTTCGGTTTCGGTTTTTGTTTTTGTTTTTGAGATATATAGTGGTTTGCCTGTTTACCCACCTTATATTTTTTGGGGGGAATTATGTCTGCATATCTTAACTCTGTTGCTATAACAATCTGCAATTTTGTTGACAATGAAGGTTGTTTGCCCTTTCTGATTGCAGTACTAATAAAGGGAGTTGAGTGAGTCCCCGCAGGTCATTTCTCTTATGAGACGACGACGACCTCTGAAAAAAGAATCATACGAAACTAAACTTTGAATTGGAAATCGGCTGCTAATTATAGCACTAATGCTAATGGGGACCTCATTCTCCTATTTTAAATCATGTCTGAACGGTGGCCTACACCCATTTCTGGGTATTTTCTGCCACATTTCTGGGTAGTACCGGGTATCGACCACTGGCTTTCTATTTTGTCCTTTAATAAGAACTTAGCCCCGATTTGTTTCCAATTTCAATGAAAATTTGTAGCGTTGCAATGGAAAGCAGTCGTATTTGTTGACCAGTTTGTCTCTCAGTGGGATCCATTTGTTTGAAAAAAAGGGTCAAAAAAATCCATTCTTCTATTAAAATAATGAAAAACAAACGGGTCCTTAATAAGCAATTATTAACAGTTTACTGGTTCATTAAAATGGGATCTATATTCTTTTTTCACGTGATTTTTTTCCCCTACTATTCAAGTGATGCAAGGCATTGAATTCTTTAATTAGGGAATTAAATTATTAATCTTTTTCTTTTACTAAACTTGCTTGTACAAATTCTCAAAAAATAAAAAAAATAGTTCTTAAATTTAAAAATACCGACTACAGCTGCTATTTAACTCGGACATTGTGATACTCCTCCATACTTGATCAGAATTTAGTATGGTGCTTTTGTTGAAATAAATACAATATTAGCTTTTTTATTACTTATCATGTTCGAACAACGTTCTTTTTATGCACGTGTTTTGAGTTTTCTAGGGTTTGTCCGAGTTTCATTTTTTGGGAAATGAATTTTTCGAAAAATATGTGGTTAAAAAGTATAAAAAAATGGGTTTCTTATAAAATATTTTATTGTAAGAATATAAGATTGAAAATGACTTTGAGAATAAATCAATTTTTTAAATAATGATGCTCAAATTGGGGTCTAATAAGTTAATTATAATCTCCTTATATAATACAAAAAGCGGTGAACATTATAGAATATGAAATGATAAGTGAATAATAATTGTGAACTTCTAATCTTCTCCTTGTAAATAAATTACAAGATGCCCTTTTGGCCCTCTGCGTTATAATTAGAGGAATAGTAATTTTTTTTGGAGTATATGCGGTTAGAAAAATGGAAAAATTTTGGGTTTAGGTATAATATAAAAAATAAAGTCACTTAAACACGCTAAAAAATAGATAAAGTATAGACTCTGGCAGTGTATGTGTGGATTTTTTTTTTTTTTTTTCAAACCGTCCAATTATGAATGGACACATGTTCCTCCGGTTTTTGAGTGTGTTCTTGAGTCCATTTGTGTAACATTGTTGTAATACAAAACTATTGAATGTGATGTTGATAAGAATATAGAAAAATATGAATTATAATTCAAAGGGTAATAATGGGCGAAACTCGCGTTCAAACACAAGCTATATATTGCATGGCAGTTTAACCGTTCATTTATTTCCCACAGTTTCTGTCGAATTCCGCCATTTTCGGATCACCAACCGCTCTCTTACTGTAAATCTTATAATTTAAAGTTTTAAACACAGTTCGCTGAAATCTTTTCTGTTTTCCTCTTTCCTCTTTCATCCGAGTACCAATTTCCATCAATTTCTGTTGCGCGCACAGGCAGGCCTGCTTTTTTCAAGAGGGCGGTTTCCATGTCTTGGGGAACCGCTCTTTACACTGCAATTTCCATATTTTTCTTCAGCAATCCTGCAAATAGAGAGTCTTTCATGGTAACTCCCAGTTTGAATTCTTGATATTTGAGAACTGAAAATCCCGTCTTTTCCTTTTTCTTGTATAGACATTCAAAAAAAAAAAAAATCTCATTTTTTGAT
>CAIGRO010163175.1:0-15842 GCA_903798355.1 Fraxinus baroniana | reverse complement strand
TTCATTCAGCAAAATCAATTGTCATAGACATGCCTTAACTCGTGAGCCTTGAGTATCATGAGCTTGGCTCGCATCTAACAGTCGCCATCAAAAAATGCCTTTTAGCTTCAAGTTGTCCTGATCATCCACTTCTCTTTCTTCTGCAGAGATGTGCACTTGTAACACATACAAATAAAAAACAATTCTTCAATTTCCTAGCTTTAAGAGCTAGAATTGAGTGAAGAAACCTTCCGATCGTTGAGATGAGCTCAACCACGCACGAGCTCCTTTGTTCTCTGCCTAGATCCTTTAGGCGAGGAAAACATTTTGTTTAACAGTTCTAAGCTGCTCTACCACCTACCCGCTCTGCTTGAAATGCTTGTTGCTTCCTAAAAATCTAGCTCTAGATATAAGCTTACTGTGTTAGTGAGTAGTTCGAGTCGAGAGTCTTCTTTAGGGCTGGAACCAAATCAAAATTTTCGGGTATTCGGGTCTAAATAAAATTATGGAACCGTTCGGGTTCGGTTTGATTCTGTACCATAAATAATTTATTTTAACATTTACAACAACACTACATAAATACAACTAATGACATTCATTTGTAGCTTCGATGGGCAGTTGGAGAGGTGAAGTAGGACTCGGCAGTCGACAACTTCGATTTGGGCATGTAGATGTAGGTTTTCAATTTATCATATGATTTGGGGTTAGTGGACCCGTGCTTACCGAATGAAAGTATGAAATTGGAAATTGAAGGATAAAAACTTAAAAAGTCCTAGATCTTGGGCTAACAATGAAATTAATTATTGGGCCAAAATATTTAAAAAAAAAAAAATTGAATTTAAAAATTGGGTTGAGTTGGGCTAGCTAGGCATGGATTTGGCTGGGGAGTTGGAACATTAATCACTAAATTAGTCAATTTGCTAATTTGTTTAGAAAAAAATAAAATAATTTAATTAATTCAATAAAAAAATAAAAAAAATTATTTAGAATCGGTTCTTATTCGGTTCTGGTTTAGAACCGAACCTAACCGAACCCATCTGTTCTCGATTCAAATACCCGTTCGGGAATTTGACTTATGAAGAACCGCTCGGTTCGGTTCGGGAGTTTTGTCCAGCGCTAATTTTCTTCACCATCATGGAAAATGCAGCATAATTATTTGCCTAGGGTTCCTATGACATTCTGTTTTTACGTTATTTTGTGAATGTAGTTTCAGTTTATAAATGGATGTATTATTCACGTTTTGTTTGATTTGGTATTCAGTCTCTTGGATTTAGATAATTGAAGTTGCTGGATTTTTTCATTTATAAAGACTCCAACTTAAGTTACCTTGTTTATATGCAGGCTTTACCTTATCTTTACATAGCATGCTCGGATTTAGGCCTAAAATCAGATGATGAAGGTATCATATGTGCCTGGAATTAGTTAAAGAAAATTATCCTTGTGTTTGTAATCTGTATTACAAGCTCTCTATAGAATTTTACTACTGCTAAATTAGTAATATTATAATAACTTTGTTGACATTTTTTTTTTTTTTTTAACTTTGTCTTTTTGTCAGCACGAACATGTGCATCTACTAATAGAGTTCTCGTGTTTTGCGTTTTTACATATTTGATGCCAATGTAAGTTTGGTTTAATCTATTCCTATAGAGCACGAATCTTATGTCCTGATAGCCATAAACTGGCAAGTTTTCAGCTTCACTATTAGATTTTGTGTGCTCATAAATGTAGAATTTATCAAAGAGGATGCAGCTAATTCAGTTAAGCTCATACATAGAACCTAATTTTTCTTTGTTCCTTGTATGAAAAATTGGGCAGTTGATTCAATCAGGCATGCTATCTCTCTTTCTCTTGAGAAAGCGCTAAAGGTATCTCGGATTTAAGTGATTTTTGCTGTGTAGCTGGTTTGCAGTAGTGATACTTCTCTGTTATATGGCTGTTGATACTCTTGAATGTAATTTGGTTTCACAGCTTAAGGGTCATGCTGGCTCAAAACGCCAGCACGTGCACGATTGCAGTCTTGTTCGAGCGAAGAGGTTTTATGGATATCATTCTTCAGAGGAGCTATTTGTGAAGATTTATCTGTATCCTGAGATTTTGTTATCTTTGATTTCTTATGACAACTTGTGATTACATGAAGAAAACATAAATAATTGATAATAATGCTCACATGGAATTAATAAAGGTGAAATAGTCATTTTTCTCTTGAAATCAAAAGTTTTCAAAATTTAGTCACAATTTTGAAAGTTGGTGACTTTGTCCCCTGATATTAGAGAAGCCTTAAAAAGTGAGTGTGCCTCTCAAATTTTTATTTGCAGTTTAGTAGTCCTTTTGCTAGAAGTGTGGAATTTTACTCTGTGAAATTTGATATATCATACATATTTTGTATTTACGTTCTAACCTCTGAGAGGGTAATGTCAACTTATCTTTTGTTTCTCTTTTTTCATGATGTTTTTTGCAACAATTATTGGGATTCAGAGAAGACTCATCCAATTTGTTGTGTTTTGATAAGGAACCAGAGGGGAAAGAACCATGTGGTCATGCCATCTTTACTTCAGCCTCCCTTTGGCAAAATTTATAAATGAATTTATAAATGGTCATTCTTCATTTTCAATCACATATTCCAATGGACCTACAAGTACTATCTACTTATTCACCACTCATTTCTATATATTTATAAATGGAACCATTTATCTATTCATCCTAAAGGAAGGCTTAGTACTTCCTTTTAACTGAAACACGTGTATTTAGAGTTCTATTGTTCTAAATATTAAAGGTTAAAAGTCCTATTTGGACAAGTTATAGTTGTGGGAGCAGTTATTGGAGGGTTAGGCAGAGATGGTGTGATCTCTGCCACAATAATGACAAAGACACTATCTTTTATTACTGTGAACAGCTGTTATTATTATATATTCATTATATTCTCTGTTACGATTTTTATAGGTTGTCGTTAGTATAGTGTTCTTCTCATTGATATCAATAGTTATTCTTTGATGCACTTTTTTCCTCTGTTCTTGATGCGATTCTGAAGTTTGCTATAGTCACCTTGACAAAAATCTAAGCTATCACCCACAGGATGTCTCCCGGGCTGCAAATCTTCTTCTGGTAATGTTGTTGGGCTTCTTAACTACAAGAATTGATTTTTGTTGCATAGGTTTACCTTTTAAAAAAGGTTTTAATCACTGCATAGGTTTTAATATATTGGATTTTTTCTTCTTCTCATGGTTAAACTTCAATTCTCCTTTGATGGAACTTCATTAAATTTATGTGGTAGTTATATTTTCTAATACAAATTGACCTTTCACAGTGATAACATGATAAGATTTGAGAAAATAATCCCAAGCATTTTCCAATGATATAGTGTAGAAAAAAGGGCATCCCTTTGGATTCTTTGTCCTCTCTAACCACCACAAATGGAAAACCAACACCATGGAGTGGATATTGGCTTCCTGTACTAAATCACTGGCTAATATGATAACTTCTGATATTCACTCATTTGAGAACCATGTTAAGAATAGAAATCTTCAGACGGAAATCTTTGATAGGAGACGGAAATCTTTGATAGGGTTGTGTGCTTAGTGCTACATATGAACAGGTGCTGTTGAAGTGTGGAATTTTTCATCAAAGATTTTGTGTTTGATAGTTGGGCTTTCTTCGCTTTGGATAATATGCCTTGTGCTTTTCTTTCCAATTTAGTGCTTGCTTGGAATAACTTAAAAGTTGCTAAAAAATTGAGGTTAAAGTCAATAATTAATTTTAACCACACACTTCTGAGACCCATAACTTTTATCAACTTTCCAACCACACACTTCACCAACTTTTTTATCAATTTTTATTTTTTCAAAATCTGCTAGATCTTTTATTCAAACTCTTTGTCAAACAACCCCTTAATTAGGTTTCCCTCCGCTCTAATTTTAGGGGACATGCTTGTATTCCGCACACCATTTTCTTTCAGACATTTTATAGTTTGGCTAGTTACATTGGCACATGTTTAATGTAAGCTATCTCACCGAGTTGTGAAACATCATGATCTGCTTCCATTGGATTTCAAAAGAAGAATCTTGTCTCGTTGGAAATTGTAAATGTGTAAAATTGGATATAACCTTTTTCCATCTTTTATGCAGGGAGGAGCAGTTGTGGACAAGGTTTTACAACCCTATGAATCACATATACCTTTTCTTCTCCAGTTCCAGGTTTGTATACGTTGTACAAACTCATTCACAATCCATCCTAAATACAACTTTTATTGTCACGATTTAAATGTTTATGGCACTATATGCTCCTCACCTTTTATGTTGTCGGATCATTTTCTTTGCTGGACTCCTTTCCTCTGTCTTTCATGCCTAAATATTTATTCTTGTGGAACGATTTTTCGTAGTATTCTTTCATTTATACGAATTAATTGTCAATGTTGAAATTTGCTTGATTGTTTCCTAATCTTGGGAATTTTCAATCTCAATGATAATTTAAAATCATTTTAACATGTATTCTTCCCCTAATTGTAGTGATATGTAACTATGTAGGTTGTCATCTATCCTAGAAATATGCCTAGATATAATAGGTATAATAGGTAGAGGCTATTATAACTACAAGAAAACAGGTAGTTTCTTTGAATAGACTACTGCATGTTTGGGTGAGCTTATATGTCTACCTACTTTTCAAAAAACCATCATGTAAGCTACTCATAAGCTCACCCAAACATGCCACACCTGCACATATATTCCAATGTAATTTCAATTATTATCAGTTAAATCATATTTCACCATCAACATTAAAGAAGACAAAGGTTCTAATTTCAAGTCTGGCTGCAACAAATTATGCAAACTTCACATATCCAACATTTGAATATATTGAAGATAAAAAACATAGGCAGAGAATATTTTGACAATAGATTGTTTTTACTCAACAATCTATATCTTATGACACTCCTTAACAAAAACAGGTTGTAAAGAAGAAAAATAGATATTTCCTAGAAGGTGATAGAACTTCAAATTTTTCTAAGTGAGAGTTCCATTGTTGGGGAAAGATATTGGACAGCCACTTGTCTAATTAACCGTCTGCCCTCTAGAGTTCTAAGTTTCAAATCTTTGTTGGAACTCGAGCCATATTTTTCATTTAAACGCTTTGTAAATCTTCCTCCTAGAGTGTTTGGTGCATCTCTTCCGTTCATATTCACAGCTAGAGTGAATCGCAACTTGATCCTAGAGTGATCCTTGGTTGCTCACCAACATGATAAAGATACAAATATTTTCAGCCTCCTTTCTCTCCCCACTTTTTCAGCTCCTCTGTCCTCCACCTACCATCCAGCTCCCCTCATTTGCCTGTTAGATATAATTGGCTGCCAAAATAGTAATTTTCCTACNTCTGTCCTCCACCTACCATCCAGCTCCCCTCATTTGCCTGTTAGATATAATTGGCTGCCAAAATAGTAATTTTCCTACACAAAGTAACTTTCTACCTCATTCTTCCACAGGGAAATCATCAAACCCTTGTTAAAACTATCTTTTGTAGCTCCATTCTTGGGAACTAGAGAAGTGTAATTTACTATGTCCAATTTCCAACAAAAAGGCAATTCTTTGCTTCATATCACAAATGCATTACACTTAGCCCGGATATTAATATTAGCAAGCTAGCATAATTTATAAGGTAGCCGTGGAATTAGAATTCATTGCCTGCACAACACAGATAAAACTGTCCAATTTAGATTAATCTCCAAGTGTTTCCATAGCTTCATTGAGGAAAGACAATATACAGCTTCAACCATGTGAAAGGGATGGGCAGGGGGCTGGATGGTGGGATTTTTGGGAGGGAAAGGATTTTTTTTGATGTTTTGGCGTACTTGAAAATGAGGTGGAATAGTCCTATGCCACAGCTAATGCCCGTTGTTGATGGACACTGTCTAAAGAACCTATTTGCCATGAAAGTCGAAGTTTTGACCGAAATGCCGAAAAGAGGTTGGTAGCATGACAGCACTTTCTTAACTAAACCAAAAATGTAAAAGATTGTAAATTATGGCTCAAATAACCTTTACTATGACCATTATTAATTGTAAAAAGTTGACTGTAATTTGTGATGCAAAATGTTTTTTTTTTAAATGAATTCCTGTCATAAATGTCATTCACAAACTAACACATCTCATGCAAAAATATTACCATGAATCGGTTCAGTGCTGATATATAATATCCATTCATTACATCTATAGGTGGTAAAGGACTGAAATAAAGCTTTACTAGTGGCTTGGTATATGCTTATGGGTGTAGTAACTCTAGTTTTCTTCTTAACAACCTTTTTATACTTGATATATGTGCCATAAAATTCTGATGCTAGGCTGTTGGTAATGTTGTCTATAATCTATACTGTCCTTAGCTGGTTATGATGTCATGCATATCAATATTCTGCTTTCTGCTCTGTAAACTTTTCTAGATTGACTACAATCTATATGGGATGGGTCAACTACATGTATCAAAGATTAAGTTTCGCTATCCGGTTCCAGATGATTTCTCTCCGCGAAAAGCTGAATATAATAGTCAACAGAAGAAGTTTACTGATGTCTCCACTTGTGCGACAGCAGGTTTTCAGGTTGACCTTTACCCATTACATTATCACAGGCTTTAAAGGTTATGGATTTGTAATAATGCTTGAGATGTATAATATCCGTGTCGTACTTAAAATTTTCTTGTAGGCAGATGATGATTGTGATGTATGTTTGAGTTCCCAAGTTTGGATATCTTCTACAATTCCAGATGGTTGGATTTGGCAATACTCAAACCAGCTTGATCCTTCAATAGATGTAGAAGTTCCACTCATTAAGCGTCAGAGCAACTCTGAGCTCGAGGGAGATGCTGTTGTAGAAGGTTGGTTGGTTTTTGTAGTTGTGTGAAAAAGTCATGTCCCCCTCATGGTTTTGTAGCTAAACATTTTTCGTACATTGTTTTGCAGAGATCCTCAATCAACAGTTTATACCATACACACCTCTTTCGCAAACCTGTTCTGAAGTGAAAATGGTTCAGTCACTAATGCCGATTTGGGAGGTTTGCTTTCATTACATGTATGTTCGATTCAATGCGTATGTAACTGCATGGTCTTACAAATGACTATTTGAACCATTCTTATTTTAGGAGTTTGAGAGGACTGGGATGCATGAGACAGTCATAGCTCCCAATCCTGGGAAGCCACCTCCTCAAGATGTTTTAAGGACTCTATCAGATAGGGTTGAATTGGGTGACTTACTTAGAAAAATGAGTAATGATGCTGCAAAATCTTTATCTTTAACTCCAGAGCCAACAAAGTATTCTACCTATTTTCAGAATTTGGTTGAACTTGGACATGTTAACATTGATGATAGCAGCAGCGAGTATTCCAAATATTTAAAAGCAAGCGACAATATCGGAACTTTGTTACTACTAGATTCATCATCTCCGAATGGTGCAACACCTGTCGAGAAATTTGATGCAGGTAGCAAGCAATATCCAGCTGATGGAACTCAATTATCTGTTGAACGACCATCAGCTATGAAGGTAATTGTCTGGGCTTTGAAAAAAATGAAGGAAAAGCTCCACTTCCCCATTGTCGATGCATTAATGTTTAAAAAGAATATGCGTTCACTTGGAATTATGCGTTTGGCATTTTAACTTTGTACTGTAACTTCTGCACTTCTATATCACCATGATTCTATATGATTCACAAGTTTAATTGAGTCACAGAGTAATATTCAGAAAGTTCACTTCAAGGAGAAAAGCAAATGGGTTGGAGTCCCTTGAGATCAGACACTTCTATACACCATTTAATTGGTGATTTTAATTTTTCCCATGGTAAATAATTTATCACAATAGAAGATAAGTCCTAGCTCCACGCTCAATCACCCCGAAGTTTCTAAGAAGTACCCATTTTTCTCTTACGAAAATGGTGATTTTCCTGCCTGAAAGATTTTACTGGCCCTTCTAGATTGTATCAATCTGTTTCTACACCCTAGTTGCAATTGGTAGATAAGTACTGATTAGTGGGTTTGTTTTAAGGAATCTATAACGTTGAAATAATATGAGTTTAAGTATGAAGTGAAACATGGTTGGCAAATGGAACTTCTTGGAACTCATTGAGGATTACCATATTAGTTGATTGTTGGGCGTAGAGACCATCCTTGTCGAGATGCACAGAGAGAATGCTGGAGCTTGTTTGCAGCTATATTCATATGTTTATTCTGAGTCTATCTTCATTATCTGTTTAAGTTTTTGATCACATTATTTATGTACTCAGTTTGGCGAGTTAGTGAAATTGGAATGCATGATTCATTTTATTCTTTTTTATATCCTAATTTATTTTCTGGGAAATGCCATGGATCTGTACAGCTAAAAAATACTAAATATTAAACTCTATTTAACCTTTTTCAAGTTGTAAGATGAAAAAGAAATGTGTGGCATACCACGTCATGAAATTTGTTTGCTTTCTACCTGGTTTGAAGGACCTCAGACTTCTGTATAATGCACGTTTCAGACTGTTTACAATTTCCTGAGTTTTATTTGTTTTCTAGAGATATAGCGATCCTGTTTGATACAAAATTTAATATTTTTTATTGGTTTCATTTTTTTGTTTTTAAGCATTCTTCGTTCTTCTTTGGATACGTCTGCCTTGTATTACTGTTTTTGTAAACATTTATTAGGCCTCTGACGAGGATGCCTTGAGGCTTTTAAATTGGCTTGCATCTTCTCAAGCTGCTGAAGATATAAACTCTGATGATGAACTTGCTCGTGATGCCATTTTGAGTCCCTTAATTCCTTCAACAACCATTGTTAAGGTGTTGGAGAAAGCTAGTACAGATTACGAGAATAATTCTCAGCAAGAGTGTCAGGACATTCTTGATTCTGTCGAGGATATGGGTTACTGTGAAGGATTAGATGGCAGAGTTTCTAATGCCTTTGAGTATAATCATTCTACGAATACTTCGTCAAATGTAGTTATCCCGCAAGTGGATGGTTCCAGTGATGATCCACACTTGAGTCCCTGCTCTGGCAAATCATCCAAAATGGAGACTGATAGTGAATTTAAGTCATCTATGAGAGCCTGTTCCTGGCCTGAATTTGATTCAAGCTTAATCAGTCAGCACAAAAGGAAAAGACCTGGGTGGGGTTCTTTACCTCTTTCTTGCGAAAAAGTGAACGATTTTTCACATGCTAAAGATTTCAATATTAATGATGGATGCGGAAATGAGAAAAACTCAGGACATGAAGCAGAAAGCCATTCTAATGTTGTAAAGTTTGACACAAATAAGGATGCCAGTTATGCAGAGCAAGCTAGTGTAATAGCTGAATGTTCTGCACGTGACTTGATGAGAAGAAAACGATGCCACAAAATTGATCCATCTGATAGAACTCCTGAGGGCAAAAATTGGCAAGAAGATTCATCTCTTGACACAAAATGGAGGAAAGGAGATTTGTTTCAAGAACAGGAATGCAGAAATGATATGCATGGCAGAGAATCTCTGCTATTCTCCATACGTAGACCCCCAGTTACAAATGAGGAAACAAAATGTCATGAAAAGGACACATGTACAGTTGACGTGTGGGACGAGGCTTCTCATGCTAAACCTATGAATTCATATTTTTCTACTTTGGGTGAGTTATCTCTTTCCTCCTGCAGTGTTAGGAGAGCAGAAACAGATGCTCCAAATGTTGGACCGTCTCATTCTTATCAAGGACTTCATATTGCTGTAGACACTAAGTTAGCATCTGCTTCTAAAAGTTATGGGAACAAAGAATCCACAGATATGTTGGGCCAGGGGGAGAGCAGTACTTGTGAAAATCTTGACACCTGTGTGAAGGACGTCAAGTCTGGCAATTCAACATCTAACCTTGTAAATATGGAAGCAGAAGGTATGACTCTCTTCAAGAAACCGCCAATGATGGAGTGGACAGAACAGGGTAGTGAAGCTCCATCACTGCCCGGCGTTGAAGACACTAATGAAGGGACATTTCAGGATAATGTTACTGAAGAATGCCTACCTTTTTTCACGGGCAATGGCATTGATGAACAAGAACTTGATATTAGCCCTGGGAAGAATGACTATGTTAATTGCCCAGTGTCTGTAATGGGTGTACCCGTCCATTATCAGAATGATGGGTCCTACTTGTACATACTGACCCCTGCACTCTCACCCCCAATGGCGGAGTGTATTCATGGATGGAAGTTACCTGATGAGTCAGATATTCGGAGGCAAGAGGTATCAGCATTGTCACCATTACCTCCATGCTCAAAGAGGTCTTTAGTTGATTTAGTAGATTCACAGGGTTCTCAGGCTGATGCTTGTAATAGTCCTTTTCTGGAACCTGCTTCTTTGTCTGAGTCGACGCATAATTCAGATCAACCACATCAGCATGATCAAGAAAGTATTAACATGGAAATGAAGTGTCTTAATGCTACTGGTGATATAAAGCAAAATGAAGGAAATGTTTTAAAAAGTAAGCCATCAGTTGATTGCTCACTGTATACTTCTCAGATATCTGGGCCTGATAGAAATTCAAAGCCAACTCCACTGAGTCAAATTGGCTTCCGGGATCCAGCAAGTGTTGGTGGAGGGCAGCAGCTAACATTATTGAGTATAGAAGTCCAGGCGGAATCTAGAGGAGATCTAAGACCTGACCCTCGATTTGATGCCATCAGTTTCATAGTTCTTGTTTTTCAGGAAGATGATAGTTCTGAACTTGATACTCAAGTACTTCTGCATTCTAAATGGGATTATACTCAGAGAAATCTTGATGCAGTGTTGGATTGCAAAGTATTGGTTTTTTCTGAAGAATTACATTTGTTCAGCCATTTTATGAAGATTGTCATTGTTTCAGATCCAGATGTTTTAATGGGTTGGGATGTTCAAAGTGGTTCCCTTGGTTTCTTGGCTGAAAGGGCTGTGCATCTTGGCATTAGTTTGCTAAATACCATATCCCGGTCACCATCTAAATCTAATATCGGTTCTAGAGATCTTAATTTTTCAGGAAAAGAAATGGTGAATGAAATGATTTCTGAATCTGTAGCTGCTGAAGCTGTCAATCTCGAAAATGCAATTGTAGAGGATGAGTGGGGCAGAACTCATTCCAGTGGTGTTCATGTTGGTGGTAGAATTGTTCTTAATATTTGGAGACTGATGAGGAGTGAAGTTAAGCTTAACATGTACACAGTCGAAGCCGTTGCTGAAGCAGTTTTGAGGCGAAAAGTTCCGTCCATCCATTTCAACGTACTGACAAAATGGTTTTCCAGTGGTCCTGGACATGCAAGGTATCGATGTATTGAATACGTGTTAGAGAGAGCAAAGTTGAATTTACAGATTACGAATCAGCTTGATTTGATAAATCGGACATCAGAACTTGCTCGAGTTTTTGGTATTGACTTCTTTTCTGTTCTTTCTCGAGGTTCACAGTACCGTGTCGAATCCATGTTTCTCCGACTAGCACATACACAAAACTATCTTTCTATTTCCCCCGGAAATCTACAGGTTGCCAATCAACCTGCAATGGAATGCCTGCCACTTGTTATGGAACCAGAATCTAGTTTTTATGCAGACCCAGTCGTCGTGTTAGACTTCCAATCTCTTTATCCATCGATGATGATTGCATATAACCTTTGCTTTTGTACATGCCTTGGAAAGATTACGCCTTCGAAGGCTAATACCCTTGGTGTGAGCCCATATTCAGCCGATATAAATGTTCTTCGCAATTTGGAACATGAATTATTGGTTACTCCAAATGGTGTTATGTACGTGCCTTCGAAAGTTCGGAAAGGCATACTACCTCGGTTGATGGAAGAGATATTGTCAACTAGAATCATGGTAAAACAAGCTATGAAGAAGTTGGCTCCATCACAGAAAGTTCTTCACCGAATATTTAATGCACGACAGCTTGCTTTGAAGCTAATAGCAAATGTTACCTATGGCTATACTGCTGCTGGATTTAGTGGGCGCATGCCTTGTGCTGAGCTCGCTGACAGTATTGTCCAATGTGGCCGTAGAACGCTGGAAAATGCTATTGCATTTATAAGCAAATGTGATAAGTGGAATGCTAGAGTTATTTATGGTGATACAGATAGGTATGGATGGATGATCTTCACCTTAAGTAGCGCTAAACATGTTCTCTTGAGCTGCACGAGTCATATCATCGTGCATGACTCATATGATTTTTTTTTTTTGTGAAAATTTGGCTTCTCTGTATTCATCTCTCAGCTGTTGTTGAGTACTGAAATACCATTATTTTTCTAGTGTCTTTATATTGGATTTACTTGATCAGTTGTTTCTTATTGGGTCTGTGTTCATATAGTGGTAAATCTTTTTTCTACCTAATGTTTGGCATTCCATATTCGGTCTCTCTTTAAGCACGTTAGGTTAATATGATAATGAAAATTTTATTAGTTGCATAGATATGTTTTCCAAAAAAAAAAAAGAAAAAAGGAAGTTTAGTAAGGTACCTTCGCTTCCATGATTTTTTTTGGAACGGTGCCATACCTTCACTTTTTAGTTAGATCATTGACTAATGTTCCAAGATCTGATTAAAATAAAATTCGTTTTGTTTCAAATTAATTTTATTAGGCCTAAGAATTTATTTTCATTTACTTTATTGGTGCAGCATCTTTGTACTCCTTAAAGGACGTTCTGTCAAAGAAGCCTTCACAATTGGACAAGAAATGGCATCTTCGATAACTGAAATGAATCCATATCCTGTCACTTTAAAAATGGAAAAGGTCTATTACCCTTGCTTCCTCCTTACTAAGAAGCGATATGTTGGTTACAGTTACGAAAGGCCTGACCAAAGCAATCCGACATTTGATGCTAAAGGTATTGAGACAGTACGGAGGGATACATGTAGGGCTGTGTCTAAAACTATGGAGCAGTCATTAAGGATCTTTTTTGAGCATCAGAGCATTGATAAGGTAAGAACTGTATTTAATATTCTCTTTTTCAACTTTGTGGTTAAGCTCATACTATTGATCTATCTATTGGAGTTAAGTGTGATTGTAAACGTCTAGTGTTAAGCATAGCAGGATCTATGCAGTTGTTCCTTTAAAGCTATCCCTGCCATAGTAGCAACAGCATGTCTCTAATAACCAATAGAGAATTTCACAAGTTTCTTTTAGCCAAATTTTCAGAGGGGGAAGGGGTAGATGAGAGAGAAGTGATGAATATTAACTGTAGTTTGTGCACAAAAGAAGAAAACTGCTGTTATAAGTGGAATTCTGACACGTGGTTGTTAGGTTGCATGTTAATAATGTTTTAATATCTAAAAGCTAGAAACATCTGCGAATTTGAGGTCTGAAGATGAGTCAATTCTGTCAAGTAATCCTCTGAGTGGTCATGTTTTCTTTTCCCCTTCTTTCCCTTTGTGCACCTGAACATTTTTGCTGGTGCAAAGTTATCTTCATATTTTACGTTTGTAAGTCTTTGAAAGTGGCTTGCATTGGTCACTTGGTTTCTGATGTTTTTGAATTTATGACGCTGTCAACGTTTTAGGATGTTCTCATCTGTATTGGGCAGAAAACAGCCATACCTGAGGAAATAATGTGTTATTAATCATCCAACATTCTTTTCTTTCTATTTTCTGTGCGTCATCTTGCGCATCTCAGTGTTTTGTAGTGATGCTGCACTTTTGTGTTTACAACCTCTCAATACTTTAAAAACCCATTAGAATGTATATTGTTGTGATATACATACATCTGGATGATTTCTTGACTCCTTAATTTCTGTTGGTTCGTTGTGCACAGGTAAAGGCATATTTACAACGCCAGTGGGCTCGGATTATATCAGGAAGGGCCTCTCTTGAGGATTTTGTTTTTGCGAAGGAGGTTCGTTTAGGTACTTACAGTGCACGTGGGGCTTCTGCACTCCCTCCAGCAGCAATTGTCGCCACCAAGGCAATGAAAGCTGACCCAAGGGCAGAACCACGGTATGCTGAGCGAGTACCTTATGTAGTAGTTCATGGTGAGCCTGGAGCCCGCTTAGTTGATATGGTAATGGACCCACTGGACCTTCTTGCTATTGATTCCCCTTTCAGATTAAATGATGTTTATTACATCAGGAAGCAGATAATCCCAGCTTTACAGCGAGTATTTGGGCTTGTTGGAGCTGACCTGAACCAGTGGTTTTCTGACATGCCTCGGCCAGCACGTGAAGCTGTTGGAAAGCGTCATTCTGGTGCTTCTACTAATGTACACCGAACTAGGATTGATTATTACTATCTATCAAAACACTGTATTATCTGTGGTGATTTAGTTCAGACATCAAAACATCTCTGTCATAACTGCTCTAAGAATGAAGCCACTGTTGCTACTGCTTTGGCGGGAAGAACTTCAAAAATTGAAAAGGATATCCAACACCTTGCCGCTGTAAGTATTACTACAGGAATCAAAATATTATATATCTGTATATTTTCCTTGATTATTAATTCTTTATCAGTTCATGTTTCTTGTTGAATTCTATGATTACTTGTTTATTTGAATTTTGGGTAGCGTTCTATGGTTTTATTCAGAGGACTGTGTTTTGCAAATGCACTATTTTCTTGGCAGAATCTCTAGATTTATCTTCTCATAAAAAATAACGATAAAATGTAGCTATCAATCGGTTCATCTTTTTTGTGTCTTCTCCTTGCACATGTTTTTTTTCCTTTTCTTTATGGCTTCTTAACTCTCAAGTGAACTTTTCTATGGTTGGATTTGGTTACAACACGTCCTGTTTTACCACTTCTATCGTATTTTACGGTCATGCTATATAAATATCTATGGTTGGTATGCAGATATGTCGTCATTGTGGAGGTGGAGACTGGCTTATCGATAATGGCGTGAAATGCATTTCACTCGCTTGTTCAGTTTTCTACGAGAGGAGAAAATTGCAGAAAGAACTGAAGTCACTATCTGCTGTTTCTACAGAAGCCGGTTTCTACCCAAGGTGCATGGTCGAGTGGTTTTGAATTTTATGGAACATCGCGTATGAAAGTGCGTACCGAGGTGTACATGTGACTCAACATGGGATAACGGTGCATAATGCGTTTTTAGCTATATACGACTATAAAACACGTCTTTGCGTGTATATATAGCAATTGGCCAATGCTGTCTAAATTTAGCATCTCTTGCTGTTGTAAGTTAAAAATGTGAAGAAAAATGTCTCACAATGTATATGTCTCGTTAAATAGGCTTTGGTGATTGATAGTAGGTCAACCTAATGTGGTCAGATCATATTTTTAGATCAATTATGTTAGATTTACATTCTCGTGTACATCTTCCCTTACATCCCCCATGTGGCAAGGTTTGACATGAATACAGTCGGACCGATCTACTCACACTTCCTATATGTTTTTGTAATTTCAAAACTATTTATCCATTTAATGTATTTACCATGAATATAATTTTTTGTCACAGTTCTATTTTTGGATATATTAATTTGAGTTTTTGGCATTGTTATACGATTTAAATCACATTCAATAAAATGATGCCTAAAACCAACTCTTACATTTGGAAAATAGTTTAAATTATAGATAGATAAAAATGAGTGATAAATAAGTAAGTAGTACTTGTGATTTTTCTAAATATATGGATAAAATTGAAACTTAAGAAAAAAACACATTTAAATTTCGCCCACACACCTTTTTTAACTCATCCTGTGCCTACTTGTGCAGGGACTGCATTTACACACACACACTAGAGTTCAAATACTCACGTCTTCTTTCGATTGATTCCAAGTTTGCGTGATGGTGCTTGTTATTGTCCGCACCTTCTTACGAATCTTCAAGACCATTTCAAGTTTGTGCAAAAGAAACGTATAAAACATGTTGGCGTTCAAGTTTGCGTGACGGTGCTTGTTATTGTGCGCATCTTGTTACGAATCATTTGTGTCAAAAGAA
>CAIGRO010163166.1:0-10008 GCA_903798355.1 Fraxinus baroniana | reverse complement strand
TGAGAATCTATATAATAAAATTTAATTAATGTGGGTTTTATTTTTCGATCATAATTGGAATTATTTTCTAAAAAATAATTTGTGTTATCATATGTCATAATTGGATAAAATTGCATATTTATATTTTTTATTGCACATTAAATAATTGCATTATCGAATTGCATGATATCTATTAATTCGTGATTTGTTATCATTGTTAAGGTTAGTAGAATTAATGAAACTCTTACTTAGACCTGTCGATTGTCAGTTGAATGATAGTTCTATGATTAAAAGATTTAGAGAAAATCNATTGACCATCTGAGTGGGTGTTCTCAATTTGGAAGAATTAATGTAATTCTCACTTAAAATCCATGAAATTATGTGTTGCAAAACTAAGTTTATGATGGTGAAACAATAGGATTGCGGACGATGATTGGGAACATAGTGGTTTTTTTACGATGTACCTAACGTTGAACTATCGTGTATGTTAATTTACATCAATACAAAATTGTATATGTGCATAAATGGGCTGATTGAGAATAAAAATGTCTCCAAAAATCGGATAGATTATGACATCAAAATCTATAGTTGTTTACCTTAATGAAGGTGCATTGGCATAACACGATTTTGAGTGTTCTAGAAGAAGGTGATGTTTTAGAGAGTATCAGCAACGTAATAGAAGACTTGATGTGGGTTAAACCACTCTAGAGAATAAAGATCAAGAACTTTGTCAAGTACGGAAAAAGATAAATTCTAGTACTTAAGTATTTGAATTGTTAAGTTCTGTAATAGATGTTCTTTCTCTTGAATGTGATTGAGCTGATTTAGTTAGCATAGTGTTGACAATTTTTGTTGGTCGAATTTTTTTTGGTGAGTAGTAAGTTCAAACTAGTCTCTTTTGAATAGGTGGAAAATTTGAAGGTCATTGTGATTTACAAATGGAAGCGTCAATTTTCTCTATTGACACTACTCCCTTTGTGAGTTAAAAGATGTGGGACTCGATGTTGTTAAGTTTCGATAACATGCTTGTGTAGCAATATTCTAGTTTGAATAAGACTACGAATATTAAGTATTAAATGAGCTAGAAAAAATGCAGGATAGATAAGGCGACTGGAAAATGGACCAAGAAGAACATATCGAATATTAAGCGTATGGAAGTGTTTTTAGTAGAGAATCAATATTATAAAGATTCAACTGCTTCAACTATACAGTTTGAATCTCTTAACTCGAAAGTAGCTAAGCTAAATGAAATTGCACTTGAATATATTCATTTCAGTGTTGTTTACGTGTCGATACTATATATATTAGAACTTATCTTGTGTAGATAGTGGACTCAAGAGTTAGAAAACCAATTTATATGAGATTAATAAATGTCTTTAGTACCGATCAAAAAAAAAGTGTCTTTAGTCTATTGTCGAGTCTTTGACTTGATACAAAATAGATATATACAAATAATGAAGTTGGTGTTGAGGTTTATATGATTGGTACATGGAACATATTGTTACAAAGTGAAAATACTAACCTCCTATATGATATTAAGTTATTATCAAAGACTCCACTAAAATTGATCTCAGTTGTTCATCTCAGAATGGTCTCCAACTTGAACTTATACATGATAGTATTATTCGTACTCACACTGGTGATGTTTAATTATAGCTCTAGATATTTGTGCAATGGTTTGAGATTTTGAGTTGAGAAAACTACTCGAAGCTGTAAGTACTAAACTTTCATAGAGTATATCTATCCAAATTTTTTGCATGCTATGATTAAAAGAAATAGAGATAGAACCTCATTTTTTTTTCATTACATTTATAGATGGATTCACGCATTTCAGTTGTGTTTCTTATTTTTATAAGTTGGAGATATTGCATTGATTTAGACTTTATTGAAATGGAGTAGAAAACCAAATTGTGAAAGTGAAGACTTTTGGAAATGTTTGAAAGTGTGAATTTCTATTACTAGAGATCAATAATCAAGGTAATGAAAGAGAAAATCTTATTGGATTGACTATTCCTTGATCACCAATAATTATATGGTCTACTAGGAAGAGATAATGGAATATTATTGAATGTGATGAGACTTGAGATAATGTAGTCCAATTTCGGAAAGAGTATTAATTAACTACAATGTGCCACGTAATGGAATTCTCTCAATGTTAGTACCTTTAGAATGTATATAAGTTTTGGACACGTAAATAACAAGTATGAGTTGTTTTAGACTCATAATCGACTATGTAAGTTCTTGATAATAAATTTGAGAACATAAGTCTATTAAAAATGATATGTATATTTATGAGATACACATGACACTCCAAATGGTACTTGTTCATACGTGAAATTTTGGGTGGATATCGAGTAACAAGATGTTATATTTGACATTTTTCTTAATAAGAGAGAGAACTTTGGAGAATACTATTGAAATTAATGTTGTGTATTGGTGAATCAGTTTTGACTACAAAATGAATTGTTTTAAGCTTTCGATTCAAGTGAGATTAATTTGTCTCCGAATGGGAGCAATCTATTTTCTATAATTCAATCCCTTACTCATATGAATACAAAGATGAATATTGAGAAAATGATGGAAGTATATATATATATATATATGGAGTACCAACCTAATTTGAGATGTAGTGGAAGTTCTAATTTGACATTATGTTTATTAATAATATTTACGTTTTTAAAAACTAAATGGAAAAATAATGATTTTATGATAAATAAAGCTCATTTTTTTTAGAGAAAGGTTATTTTCAATATGAGTATATTGAGTTTGACAAACTATTTTCTTAGTAGTGAAATTCACTTCTATACACCGATGCTAGCCATGATAGTGTGTTTAAGCTTAGATTACACCAAATAAACTTAGGTTTTTATGTTTTATGCTAAAAGCTTCTATAGTATTGTGGTAACTTTATAGTTATAATTGTAGCATAATGTAGTCATCTTGTCAATGGTACTTGAGTTTTAACAGGGTTTAAATCTCGTACAAATTTTCATCATGTAGATGAAGACCATTATATTTATGTAAAGGTCTAATGGTAAGTTGTAATTCTAATTTTGACGTTGTTGACACTATATTGGCTAAGTATGAAAAATAGTACATTGAGACCATTTTGAAATAGTTGTCCTTAATCTTTGAGATGAACATGAGTTTAGCAAATTGTATAATTTGTGTTAAAAAGATTATTCTACTCTTTTTTCTCTATCATGAGAGTTGTATACTATAAAAAATCTAGAATATTTATAATTGTAAAATTACTTCCTTGTTGATACTCCTATATCGGAATGATGAGTATTCGTATATGTCCAAGGACTCCATAAGTGCACAAAGAAATATATAGAGAACCATATCTAGTATGGTTAGGAGTTAAAAGTATGATATGATGTATAATTGTCCTAATATTTGTCATGCTATGGATCTAGTAAGAAGGTATCGATGTTGTCCTTATAAAAAATATTGTGATACCTTTGTCATGCCATGGATCTAGTCAGTAGGCATCAACGTTATCCTTAGAAAGAATATTGGATACCTGAAAGGTGCAGTCAGTTATTTTGTTCGTTGTAGAAGGAATAACTTGTAATTGGAATAGATATGCAAATGTCGACTAAGGATGAGAGTTAGTCGAGTACAAATAGTTATTAGACTTGTGCAATATTGCTAATAGAGTATCAAGAAGCATATCTTGTAGTATATACCTTGACAATTGAAGAAATTATTTGGTTTAGATGTATTGTACATCTGATGATACCAATTGAAAATATGAGATCCATGATATTTATGCAATTATCTCACGTATTGAGGATCTCAAGTATCAAGATGGAACCAAATACTTGATGGTATTTATGTGAGAGACATTAGCAAAGAAATTGTATTTGAGAAATATCTATGTAAATGATGATATGTAATCATCATACTCTGAAGATATGTAGAAATATACTTGTTGGTAATGTCAAATCTCTAGAATTGAGTAGAATATAATATTTAGTGTATCAAAAAACTCTTAAGTGGGTTTTGTGTACCCATAGATGAACAATTTTGAGTTCGTGTGTAATCTATTGTTGGGATTACGAGATAATAATTTGCATACACGTATAAAGTATGTTGAACATGTTGAGATTGATTTACTTACACAAACAATCGCCTTAGACACTTTGGGTTGTGATGTGATGAGATGAGACAAAGTGATCATGTTATGTAAATGATCTGGTCACCTTCATAAGATATCAAGATAAGATTACAATAAGTAATCGAAGTAATTTTGATATCCATTAAACATGTTTAGTACCCGGATCAAGTTCTCGATTTGAGATTTCCTAGAAAAATGAAAATAAGGAGAACTCAAGTTAGGTATCAAGTAAAACCTGAACTAGGATTTTTACGGTATTATTTGTTTATAAATAATATGATATACACCCTAAAAGGGGAGAAAACATCATAGCATGCATTTTATATCACGTGTGCTTTTACGACCAATATTGGGTAAATAAGTGAATAAATCATTGCTTCCTCATTGTGTGAGACCTTAATGTTTATATAACTTTATATAAATCCTTATGACTTTTGACTGTTTCTTGAGATTTTATTTCAGTGTTGCTACTTTAGCATGTTACCAATGATCATGATTGATTCAGTTTGATGAGACATGTCTAGGAAATCAGCTTATTTAAAGTTAAAGGATTCGAGTAGGAAAGGAAAATTATTTTGACCAATATTTATACTTGTATACACCGACCGAAGAATTGTGTTTAACCATTTAGGGTATAGAATACAATTGTGAATATAATAATACAATGTGGGGTTCAAGTATGTTCCATAAATATTCGAGGGAACAAAAATACTTGAACTAATGTTGGAAAATGAGTTTGGGATATAGCGAGATGTAATGTTCCTCTAATAGAGCTACTATTATCGCTAACATGTTTATAGTACCGTGGGTTCTAATAAGTACTTACTGGTCGCATGATCTATTTATCGTATAAACCTTTGTGATGTAGACCTTTAGAAGGATCTAACAAGTGATATTCATTATCACTTGTGGTTTAGGTTAAGCCCATCATGTGCGAGTGTAAGATGTCAGAAAACATGGGCCATGGAATGCCCACGTGGGATGACCCGACCCATAGGATATTAAAAGGGTTGGACAAAATGCTTGAACTTGAAATTCAAACCTATAACTCCCTTTAACCACCCTTAACTCCCATGCAATCCCCAAGGGTAATGGGACAATGCTGTCCAAAATCAGTCCATATTATTCAAACGTGGCTTTATTATCCAAAATAACAATCAGCCTTATACCTCTACCATCGACATGTTTACGTGTCGTATTATTCGATGCGGTTAGCTTGTTTTTCCCCTTAGAGCTCAATCATGCATTCTTCCTTTTTGGTGTCATTCCTGTTAAACAAGAAGAGAAACAATCATTAGTCTAAAGTGTGCTATCTAAATAATCTATAGATAGCACAATAGATATGGATAACAAGGGCAGGACGTAGGGGCCATACTGTTAAAACACGGGGGAGCACCGGATGTGAATGCGGGAGGACGCAACTGGATGTAGGGGACACGAGTTATGAATTGTGCCTCCCCAAAATTTTCGTGCAAAACCTATGACAATGTGAAAATAATCACCTAGGATATGTAAAAACAATGTGTTGTGTGAATTGGTGCACTAATTCAACCAACAACTTTACCTAAGCATTTCGTCAAACACCTAGTAAGCGTATACCTTGAATGTGGTCCAAAATATTGACCTAAAAGTGTTTAAACCACACAATCTCACACAAACACAAAATCGAACAACTACCTAAACCCAATCTCCATTATCTTTGAGAAATTATACCATGAGTGAAGAAATCAAGTAACCAACGAAAAATATTGAATTTTACCAAAGCGAGCCAAGTTAACTTGATTTTCTTGAAATTGAATGGAATAAGGTATGAGATCCTTGTTGAAATTTGTTATATGTGCTAAAACTTGAAAACCCAAGTGAAAAATGTGAGGTTTGTGAAGAAAAGTTAGCATTTTTGGAGAGAGAAGGGGGATAGGGCTCGAAATTTTTGCTTATGATATGTGTACCTCTCAACCTGTCAATCAAAGCGCGCACATGGCTATCGGCCAGGCATGTGTATAAAGAGGGGAAAATAGCTTCAGGTGAGGCCATTCACCACCCTAGTGCGCTTGGTATGATTGCCCAAGCATCACATGGGTTATCAACATGGCTTATTTTCCCCTGCGGCTAAAATATGACCATTCAGACCTCTTAACTACCCTAAGTCTTTATCTGTGTGCCAAAAGTGTTTGGTATGTATAGAATGGATATAGAACGTGAATTTTTTTTAAAACTCAATCTTACCATCGAAAAGCATGTTTTTGGTCTAATGTAGCTTAAAAACCCCCGTTTTCTACATCTAAACACATAATTCTACTTAAAATTACCTAAGTGTGATTTTAGAAACCCCAAAAAAAAAAAAAAAATTGGAAACTTATGTGAACACGTGTATGACTCTTACTATCTAAGTGATGGATGATGACGCCTAACTATCCTAATACAAAAAACATCTAATGCATAAAGTAGAATAAGAAAGGGTGGAAAATTTGGTTGCCTTCTAATGAGCTCTTGTTTATAGTTCGATTTTGATGCTTAGGCTATTCTCCACTATCAAGTGGTATGATTGTCTTCTCATTGGAGCAATCACCCTCCCAATAAATTTTCAAATGTTGCCCATTAACCTTGAATCTAAGAAGGTGATCTTGAGACACCATATCCACTATGCCATGTGGATATACAGCTACTACAATGAATGGACCCGACCATCTTAACTTCAAGTTGCTTGGAAAGAGTTTGATGAGAGAATTGAATGTGAGAATTGGTTGACCAACCTCGAACTCGTTTTCTTTGATGTACCTGTCTTGGTCTTTTGTGTATATAGCTTGGCATTATTATTTGCCCTTAACCCGAATTCATCGAGGTCGATGAACTGAAGGATTATATTCTTCCCGACTGACTTCATATCAAAATTTAGCACGTGTATAGCTCAATATGCCTTATTCTCAAGCTCAACTAGCAACTGACATGCCTTGCCAAAAACCAACAAATATATGGACATGCCAATAGGAGTCTTGAAAGCTGTTCTATGCACCCAAAGTGCATTATGTAACTTTTTTACCAATTAATAGGCACATCCGTTCATTGTTACTTCAAAAATCATTTTCAACTCCTGTTGGAAATTTTTACCTACACATTAGTTTGAGGATGATAAGGAGTCAAGACACGATGCTTAACTCCATACTTAGCCAACAACGTTGAAAATTGGCGGTTGCAAAAATTCCCTCCATCACTAATAATTGTCTACATGGTGCCTTACCTTGAGAATATATTCTTTCTTAAGACCTAAGTCCCAACCCATCCATCATTGGTTGGCAAAGCTACTACCTCAACTCATTTTGACACATAATCTACCGCTACCAAAATATACTGCTGACCATATGAAGAGAGAAAGTCTTCCATAAATTCAATACTATTCAAAGGTATCTCATTTATCCTTGAGATATTTCCTGTCATTGGCACTTATCACGTGTCTTTACCAAAGCATATGCATCCATAATAGCGTAAGCTAATAAAAACTTAATTATAGAGATTTTTTTGTTGTTTTGGTTGTTACAAAATAACCTTCGTATAGAGAAGAATGATAGTACTCCATCAAATGATTATGCCCTTCTTCTAATACACATCGACGAATTATCTAATATGAAACCTATCTAAAAAGAAACGGGTCATCCCCAAAGTAGTGCTTGAGGTCACTGAAGAACTTATTATTCTTATGATTGGAATGTTCTGGTGGAATGATAGAGGTGACCAAGTAATTCACTTAATCTATATACCATGGTACTATCCCAATCTAAAAAAACCATGTTTGAGAATTCCTCATTGATCTCATCCGTAGGATCCGATTTTTGTAATTCTAGGCGAGATATGCAACTTCATTCTTGCTCTCATTTTTATCTCAAATCTCTAAATTAAACGCCTGCAATAGAAGTATCCACTGGATGAGTTTCGACTTCAGATCTTTCTCGTTCATCAAGTATTTCAAAGTTGTGTGATCTATGTACACAATCACCTTTAGCCCCAATAAAGTATAATCTGAATTTATCAAAATTTAACCACTACCAAAAAACTCTTTCTTTGTAGTAGCGTAGATCAACTGAGCCTCAATAAGAGTCTTGATGGCTTAATGAATCACCTATGTGATCTTGTCCTTGCGCTGTCTCAAAACTGCCCTAACTCCGTAGTCACGAGGATCAGACATCAGATCAAATGACAATTCCCAGTCAAGAGCAACCAATATTGGTGCTAAAACTAACTTTTCTTTCAGAGTGTTAAAAGCAAATAAATACTTTTCTAAAAAGTGAAAAAGAGTACCCTTTTCCAACAAGTTGTAGAGGGCTCAAGGCTTTGGAGAAATCCTTAATGAAGCAATAGTAGAACTAGGTATTACCAAGAAGCTTCTTATTCCCTTCACTGAAATTGATGGAGGTAGCTTTGCAATCACTTGTATCTTAGCCATGTCAATATCAATTCATCTATTTGATATCAAATGTCACAATACAATTCCTTCCTGAACCCTAAAGTGAAACTTTTCCTAATTAAGCAAAAGGTTGGTATCCTTACAATGCTGTAGCACTAACCCCAAGTGATCTAGGTATTTCTTGAAAGATGTTCGAAAGATTAACAAATCATCCATGAACACCTCAATGATGTGTCCCACCATGTTAAAAAAGATGGACATCATACAAGGCTAAAAAGTGGTTGGGGGCGTTGTACAAACCAAAGGGCATCCGTCTGTATGCAAAGATACCATAGGGATATGTGAAAATGGTGTTCTCCTGATCATCAGATGCTATTGGAATCTAATTATACCGGGAATACCCATCTAAAAAATAGTAGTATAAATACTACCAACATCTTATCAATGAAAGGAGAAAAAATGGTCTTTCCTAATGGAGTTGTTAAGTTTGCGATAGTGAATGCAAACTGTCCAATCGTGACTATGCGTATAGGAATGAGCTCATTATTTTCATTTGGAGTTGCTTGACTTTAAGTAGACATATTGAAGATAAGTTCAAGATGATAATTGGAAGTAATTCTTACCCCAAATAGGCATATCGTAGATGAGTAGACAACTACTCAACCATAAATTTTGGAGTTTGTTGAACAGATAGTAAATGCATTAAGTTAATACTCACTCCTAAATCACATAATAATATATCTATATGTTTGTTACCAATATTGGAAGGAATTGTAAAACTTCATGGATCTTTTGATTTCGGTGATAACTTATGTTGGAGTATCATACTTCACTCTTTTGTGAGCATGATTCTTTCATTATCCTTCTACTTTCTCTTGTTCGATAGTAAATCGTTCATGAACATAGCATAGCTAGTCATCTGAGCTGCTAAGGCCTCTGCAAACAATATGTTGATGTGAGACTTTTTGAACACATCCAAAAACATCACAAATTACTTATCAAGCTTGTGTTTCTAAGTCTCTACGAGAATACGATTGAGGGGTATATACTTTAACATGAACAATTGTCTTATCCTGTGGACTATCTAAAAACTCAACTTGATTTTGTTCTATAATTTTGTTAGACCGATCCATGTGCTCCTCACCTATAATGGTACATTTTCTATAGCAAGCCGTTTCATGTGTAGTAATAACTTTGACGTATTCTTTTAGATTTGTCTCTGTGTTGCTAGACAAAGCTCCATGAGTTCTACATAATAAATCTGCTGCTATGTGTTCGACTTACGGTTCCAAATTCTTGATAGAAGCAAGTTGGTTTAAAAAGTTAGTCTCAATTTTCGTTATGTACTGAGTGAGCAAGTGTTCTAATGAGGGTTTTCTATATTGAGGTTGTTGTTGCTGTTGGAAACTTGCTAGTTTATTCAAATAATTTCCTCTTTGTCCCTATCTTTGATTGTTGGTCCACGAGAAATTTGGATGATATCTTCATGATAAGGGTGTTTTTATAC
>CAIGRO010163163.1:0-16852 GCA_903798355.1 Fraxinus baroniana | reverse complement strand
GAATTAGAGCAACTTCACAGTTCATCAGACACTTAGCCTTCAAAAACTCTGAACAAATAATTACATGAAAATTTCAGGTTATGTCCATAGATAAGCGAAGTAAGCATAAGAGCGAGAAAGAGATATAACAGTCAGAAAAAACTTTACTTTCAGATATCTCATGAGATTACATAATTTCACTTATAAATTGTCATAGTATGGCTTTCTATCTGAATGCTTAAAAATATATTTGGAAAAAGTCTACTCTTATCATCATCGATCACGTCAAAACTCACCAGGCAAGATCTTCAAAACATTGTGTATATATACTGTCCAAGCTAAAGTTCAGAAAAACCAAGATTTCTAAAGAGAATATAAACTTCTAAAGCAATTCTATACGATTGCCAGCCATCTGATGCAAAAGGCCTTATATTTGTGAACCACAAATGAAATGAAAATCAAGCATCATTCTTCTTCTTCAGCGAATAAGCATCACCTCTACAAAAGGAATGACCAGACAAGAATGACGAATTGAACTTAACACGTAAAATGAAGCAGAGCCTCCAGTATGACAAATTTACAGATACTTCAGCTTAGCGTACTTTTAAATGTTCCAATTTGCAAAAATTGAGCATCCTCGTACAATTAAGGGTTTAAAATAAGATCAAACAAAACACTATATCTAGCAGAAATTATATTCGACGCAATAAATGATGAGCTTAAATTAATACACAATTAAAAAAATCAATGAAATCGTAAAATTAAAATTAACTCGAATCATTTACCAAAAAAGTGCTCGTGATTTTTCGTTTGATTAAAGCGTGGAGATGATAAAAATTAGTGGAGAAAAATGAATACCATCGGGAATTTTGAGTTCGGCGGCGTTTTCTTCTTCTTCTCCAGACATTGCTGAAAGTTCAAATCTAGCTCCGTGCAGCGTAAAATGCAGATTGGAGCGAAGCTATGAAATTTATATCATCAGTTGGGTCCTTGGGATTGTTTTATATTTTCGTTTTGACCCCTAAAGTTTTTCCAATTCCTTGTTTTGTTAGCCTAATTTTGTCAACTATCCCGTGGGCTAACCTGTCAACTGTCACAATTTGTAAGCTCTTATAGTAAGGTGAGGCATCAAGATTTGATTGGAGAGATTGTCAAGAACAATTCATCTGAATTCAATTTCTCTCGTGCAACATTGAACTCGATAAAATTAAAATAAACTTAGCTCCTATCTAGTCCCACTTTTTGTCAAAAATCGATTTTCATTAACAATTATGAGAAAACCGTTTATATTTTATAATTTTTTAGCTAGACAAATTACGACAAAAGAAAGATGACATCCCATTACATTCACACTTTTACTTTTATTATAAAGACGATTTTGTCCATGTTTTAATCTTTTTATGCATAATTTCACGTCTTCGAATTGGTCACGAGGCAACAACCTTTGACGCCCCATACCATTGTGACAACCTACTTTGACAAGAAATGACAGAAGCGCAACGACCTAGCTCAAACACAACAACGTTGTAAAGTAACTTATTGAGGGGTAGATTTGGTACCCTAAAGAAAAAGTATACATACGAGAATCAACAAGTGCAAATGTTGCTTCTTTTTGTGCCACCATTTTTAACTTAAGAGGGTGTTTGGTGAGAATTAAAATTAAATTTTTAATAAATTGTAATAGAAGTCTTTGAAATGTATGATTGAAAAATTGTAGAACCCATGAAAGATGTGATTAATATTGATTAATTGACTTTGACTTAAATTAAAATCGGATTTTAATTCATACCAAACAGGGCCTAAAAAATTCCGATCTACACAATGGGGAACACAAGGAACATTCTCAAAACTCGAAAACCAATAAGTTTTTCGAAATTAATACGTCAATTTATCCAACATATAAACAAACATGAAGTACTTTCAGAAATCATAGACCAATTTACAACTACTATCGGTTCAAAGGTGTAAATAAAGAGCAAGGTTCGTCTATTGGATCTCAGACAATCTGAGTGCACTCGTACACGTTGATTTAGGATTACCATCTGTCGGACGAGAGATGAGGCATCATTACAGCAGCAGTGAAAATCTACGAATAAAGGCGTTCACCTGATGACAAAGAAACCATAGAAGACAATTAGACAACATGAAGAAGTTAGAACAAAGACAACCTAAGTTTCTGCAAGTAATCACCAAGAGTAGGAAAGCGTGTATGTCCCAAGGAATGAATGGTCTTGTCGTGAAAATATCCCATTGTAAAAGGGATTTACAAAATCTGGTCACCATTTAACTGTTTGATGCGAAACTAAGATACTAGATTAAGGGCTTGCTTGGCATGGGTTTTTTAAAAGTCAAAAGCTACTTTTGAAACTGATTAAATAATTTCTTGGAAGTACTTTGTCTGCTTAGAAGAACTTCTAGACAAAGCTGGCACAAGTTGACTTTCTAATAAGCTCTTCTACAAGAAGCAAGAGCTACTATACCAAACAGGCTTTAATAAATCGCTTATGCAGTCAGGTTCAAGAAACTCAGTTCCGCAGAATGGATAATTTTGTGCATCAACAAATTCCTTGATTAGAATGCAATATTAAGCAGAAAGTTCAATGTTAATGCAAAATATAGATTACGATATCAAAATACCTAACACTTCCAAAGAGTTAAAGCAAAACAGAGATTCAGATACTATAGCAAGTGTATAAGCACTTCCAATAGAATTCGCCATTTGGGTGGAGATAAAGAGCACTATATAAATTTCAATCTAAAGAACCTATTAACAATCCTGTGATCGATTCCCATCTTGCAAATGCCAAGACAATAAGAGGACTATTTTCAGGTACGTAGGACCATTTATGATCTCATTATTCAATAACTACATGCAAAAGCCAATAGCTAAATAGAACAAGGCTTACCGTGAACAGGAAATCCATGAGTTGATGCAACTACTGAATCAAAACTTAGTTTGCCACAGTACTAGAAGTACATGGCACTTGCACATTGTCATTGGTCAAAGAAGAGTTGCCACCCATCTCTAAGGTGTGCTGTTCGGCTGGAACTGGAGTTGAGCTATCCTCCGTATTATTTGACATAGAAGCTACGTTGGTTCTACTATCTTCCGCTATTTCAAGATGATCCATCATGCGGGATACAGGTGCAATATCTGTATCAACATCTCTACGGATCACAGTGGAAGGGTCGGGCGTCGAACTATTGCGAGCAAACAGTCTCTCCTTCCAGCCTCTTGTGCTCTTGGTTATCGAATCTCTGTATCTGGAGGGAAAAAACAAATTGTTTATTCCAAAGACTCACCAAAAGAAAAACTTGCCTCCTCTATCCTAGAGTAAGACACTATGGAAATCTAAATTTAATGTGGTTTGGTTGCAACTTCTAAGATCTAAACCATTGAATTATTTTTTCTTCTGCTCTTATCCTTTTCGTGCTTCTAGTTAAGTTGAAGGTAGGGATGGCAAAAAAGCTCGCCGGCTTGGCTCGGCTCGGAAAAAGCTCGAGCCGGGCCCGCCTCGGGCTCGGTTACAACGAGCCNTAAGATCTAAACCATTGAATTATTTTTTCTTCTGCTCTTATCCTTTTCGTGCTTCTAGTTAAGTTGAAGGTAGGGATGGCAAAAAAGCTCGCCGGCTTGGCTCGGCTCGGAAAAAGCTCGAGCCGGGCCCGCCTCGGGCTCGGTTACAACGAGCCAAGGCTCGGGTCGAGCCTCATTTTTTTTGCCAGGCTTTGCTCGGCTTGGCTTGGGCTCAAAAAAGCTCGAGTCAAGCCCGAGTTTTTTTATTTAATTTATAGTACATATAAACCGTACAAATTTTAAATTTTTTAAGTAAAAAAAGTAGATTTGACATTAAAAAATAAAAAAACCCGAGCCAGCTTGGCCCGGCCTGCCAAGGCTCGAGTAGAAAGCTCAGACCGAGCCTCACTTTTTTTGGCCGGGCTCAGCTAGGGCCCAAAAAAGCTCGAGCCGAGCCCGAGCTTTTTTTTTTCCGGCTTGGGCTCGGCTCGTTGACGTAGCTAGTTGAAGGTCAATAATTGAAAAACATAACCTGATTTGTCTGATCAAAATCAAAGCCCTCTAGAGCCATTCGAAAAGATTTAGATCTAGATCATTGATTGGAACAAGTAAAAGGGGGTCGCATCTACCATAAAAATGGGTTTTTTTTTAAGAAATCTATAACCATCTCACTAGTGAAGGCACACAACTCAATATTCAAACACAACTGGAATCTTTAAATTTGATAACAATTACGAGATGACCCGAAAAGAGAAGTATGACATTTACATTAGGACCTGAAGAGCAAATGATATACTCAGTTTCCTTATACCTTGTTGACAATGCACCTAGTCGAGATTTGAGAGACTCTGAGAATGACTGCAAATCTGATGGTCCAGCCCTATCTTGACTGTTAGGGGAAGTCTGAGAAGGAGACCTCCTGCAAGACAACTTAAAGACTAAGCTGTACTGAACAACAAATATGAGGGTAGAAAATACTAAAACAAAGATCAAGAAACGCAAGTACCGATTGACAGAGGAAGTTCCAGGTTGATTTGCAACAGCGCTTGATCCTGGCACTGGGACCGTATCCTGATCAACTTGAGCAGGAGATGGTTGTGTAGTAAGTTGTGCAGAATCCCCTTCTACAGTAATAAATGGAGAATTTGGGCTAGCTATCATGACTGCAGCAGGTGTTCCTACTCCACCTCTATGAGCAGAGGAAGCAGCAGAAGAGGAGGAAGAATTTGGATTAGTTGAAAACACCAGATAATGGGGACGGCCTTGAGTAGATGACCTACTCCTATGACCTTCCCTCCTACCAAGCTGACGAGTCCTTCCCATTGCAGCAGCAGCAGCTAAGTGTTGAATAATGCGTTCTTCAAGTTCAGAATCACTTGCACTAACTGGTAACTGTATCAGAAGTTAAGGAAAATATTATTTGAACTCACAACATGAAGTCACCAAATAAGAAATGAGTAGGGGACAAATGTTTATAAATGTAGGAATGAAACATGTACGTGCTGCAATTCAAAGTCTCCCAAGGTTGGATGATGAAATATAGTGGTGTTTCTAGGTGGATTCATTCTCAGATTCCTCTCATGTTCCACAGCATCAAGCAATTCTTGGCTGCCAAATAATGCATAACAAGGGTGTCAAGTATAAGAAGAAACAGATGTGCAACTTGAAAAGGAGAAAAGGCCAAGTTGGTATACCAGTTGGGATCCTTCAGGCTGATGGTTTGCCAACACATTGGGCACTGTGAGCTTCTCTGGCACCTATACTTATTGCGAAATAATGAACGACTTTGTCAAAACATTATGCTGATACACAACAATAGAGAGAAATAACTCGAGTTCTCTCAAAATAAAAATAAAAAAATCAATTTCTTTTCTAAAATGCCATACATAGATTCGAAGAAAGGTAAAGATAGATCGTTAAGAGTAGAGTAGCTATCTTTTAAGTCATGTGAAGAAGTTACATTAACTGATTAACTGATGTAGGTGCCATTAAGCAAGTGGTGACAAAGATTCGAGTCAGATTGATACTAGATTTACCACAGACCGGAACAAGAAGGAATTTAAGCAAAATTGACATATTCAGCATTTGCTAGAACCAAGGAAGACATGACAGGTATGTGCCTTCTACGCATGATATGGGATATAAAAGTAAATTGCTTATACAAATTGCTGCATAGGAACACTAACCTTGACTTCTAAATCTAAAATTCAAAATAAAATAGTTTTACCCTTTTTTATATACAATTTGCATAATATTAATCCCCCTATGTAGCAAAAAAATAACTACTTAGCCAAGCTTTCTTATCCACAAAACAAAAAAAATATAGTAGTTTGGAAGACAAATTCATCAAAATCGGTAACTTGAATTTACAAAAGCTGAAGTTAAGAACAAGAATAATGCCATATCAATTCGAAAATTTTGACCAAGAGGATCTATCATCTATGATAGCATAACCATTCATTCTATGTTATATGTTTGTCGCTGGATCACCTATTTCATCCATCCCCTATATTGTCGAGAAAGAACAGCTAAAAAATCTATGTACTCGATCAAACAACTTTCACTATTACATCTAATTTCCTTATTATGTTATTGAACCTATATCAAAGTTGTATCAGTTCAGCGCAAAATGGCACTAAGTTTCTTGCCTACAGGGATACAAAGAAATCATCATGCATCACAAATCCACAGAATAAATTATTTGATGCGAGAAATTTTTCACTGAAAGCCAATCTTTATACCATTCAAGAATGCACTGAAGATGAAACTCGTGCTTGCAAGTAGTCACCTGCAAATGGAAAAGTGCAATTAAATTGACAATAAGTAAATTAAATCCATAACAATTCGTCATGTTATCCTAATACATACTGTTGAAGGATCACCATCAGAAAAGTCTTCAAGGCATATGCTGCAAGCATCGTCACATGCCTCCTGAATTCCACCTTCGACAAAAGCTGCGGCCGATGACAAATGGTTCTCAGGTACCTTTTCATCTTCCATCTGTTAAAAAGAGTGAATATCTTTATCTCAAAACACAGATATCCATGAACAAAATTGTACAAGAATCATAGCATTTCACATTTACACAAAGGTGAATAAGTAGAAAATATTATTCAGAAAACCCAATGACATAACGATGTACTAATATGAACGTGATAAAAAGCATACAAAAACAAGATTAGTAAATAAAAATTATGCATACGAAAGCAACCAAATTATGTATTTCAAAAAAGGAACTTGATTGGAAAGCATTGATCTTTCAAACCCACATAAAAATCAGTTGGGTCAGGTAGAATTAATCAAGTTAATTTCAGTTTTTCTATATAAATATGCATCTTTCCACTGAAACCCAATGTCCAATTGAAGTTGAGTACTAGTCTTGCAGATAACACATCCAGCTTCCAAAATCACAAAGACTCCAAGAAGATCGATTCTTAATTAAGTTGCCAAAACAGAAAACCAGTTCAAAAGCAAAATTTCACAGCTCAGTCCAAACCCTAAACAAAAATTAAACCCAAATAAAAACGATATTCAACTAAAGCTGTCATTTTTTCACTAATTATACCAGAGGACCATCCAAAATACCCAAAATAAAATCCATATATTTATCCAACAATTGGAAACATGTGGTAACTGACACCACTATAAAAAAAAATTAAAAATTAAACAAAAACCCACAAATGAATTCGTAGAAATTACAATTTCAAAGAAAATAAAGAATCCAGCAACAAAAATCCATCAAATTTCACATAAACGAAAATTACCTCAAATAAGACTGTTCTTTTTGGTGGCAAACTAAGAAAAGTGATCCAATATAACACCAGAGCAAAGTAAATAGGGATGAAGAGATGATTGATATATACAAATAGAAGTGATTATTTATTGGATGGGTTTTAATATTACGCGAATTTGAGGGAAGAAAAGTAAGAACAAGAAGTGGCATAAAGAGAAGACTCGTGGACTTTTCTTGTTGGTTTCCGGATTATTATTTTTTTCATTTTCCTTTTAGAACAATCACATATGTGGTCCCCAATCTATTGACACTGTACCAAATAGACCCCCTGACGTAATATTTTGGCAACCTCGCCCCAGCCTTATTTTTTTTAACACTTGAATCCCTAAATGACTATTGTATTAAAAAGGCAATTTCATCCTTACACACATTAAACAGAATAAGCCCCTATCTGGTCGAGATTTTTAGCAAAAAAAAACATCGTTGTCAATGATGTGTGAGTCTATATACAATTAGTTACTTTTTTAAGGATAATTTATGACAGAGACAGTAGGAGACAACATGTTAAATCATTTATGTCTTTTTCTTATTATCATTTCAGTCTTTATTGAATTGTGTAGATAAATAAAGTTTTTCAATTTGTGATAGACGGATAGTTCAATGTATAAAGAAATCAATCTAAGAGTGCATTTAAAAAACTCAATATTCGATTTTAGCCGATATCAAATAGAGGCTAAAAAAATAAAATGAAACCAACAAATAAATAAATAAATCAACCTCCACAATTATCCCCAAGCTCCCACTAGATTTTGTTATTATTTTAATTTATAAAATAATAAAAGAATCGTCTTTTACTATATAAAATTATCTATTTGGGACTCGAATGTTACAAAAAGAAAACGGTGAAACTATAACCGCCAAAAATAATAAGTCAATTACCTACTTACTATATTTTTGATAGATTGGGGATCCTAATCGTTCTTCCTTTTACTTTTTGGGCGGTGATGATCCGCCGTAACACACACCCCATCGCTCTCACGCGCCACCCCAAAGCCCAAGAGTGTTAATTGGGCCACTTGAGACCACTGCTTGCAGAACTGATAAGGCCTAGCTTTAAGGGTTCCAGGCCCAAAATATTCAGGTCCGTATAGAGGTGGACCAACTCGTGGCATGATCCAACATCTTGATGCCGGTTCATTTTTGAGTTTTCTTTCCAATCTAAGTTAGTGTTTGGTTTAATAAAAAATATTTGATAAAATTTGAGATTCGCGACTTTTATCAAAATTTTAACCGTATATCTCATTAATTTTTAAATATACTAAAAATATGATTTTTAGCTAAACCAACCATGGGCTAAATTAAGAAGTCATTAATCCACGGCTCATTGTCGAAGTAGATAATAGTCTATGGTGTTGAGAAAAGACTAAAGAGAATTGATTTAATTAGTGTACAGGACTTAATCAAACATCTAACTTATAATTATTTCATGAACATTTTTCACAGTTGACATACACATTTTAAGTGTCTAATTTAGTACTAACTTATGTCGCATCTCACTAGGGGCGAATCCAGAGGTTGGATCAGCCCCGTCTAGATCCACTTTGAAGCATTTCTTTTATTTTTTGAAGTTTAAATCGTGTCCAAATTTAAGTATAGACCTTGTCTAAGCTCCAAGTTCATTAATCCAAGCCAATCGCCCTAATATTAGGGGTAAATATGAATGCATGCATGCATGTAAGTAGGGGCAGATGCAGACATTTTAGGTTAGGGGGGACAATCAAACTTTGTACAAATCGAATATTTTGTTTTTGGTTTTTGAATAATTCATATTTGACTTGAAACAATGTATATTTACATTTAGAAAAACATTTCTTCAATAATATTTTGCTAATCATTTTCATCCATTTGATTTCGAAGAGTTGTTTTATTAATGTTTTGTTCATCACAAGAAAATATATATTTACGTTTAAAAATCTTATAATGTATTTAATACAAATGATCAATTCAAATAATCGAAAGGAAAAATATATAACTAATAATCAATCAAATAAACAAAATTCGTTAAATATTAATCAGACTGGATATAATGAGTTCTAACACATTCTATATACACTGTTTGATAGGAGAAAATGCAAATTTAGGTTTTAATTACTTGAAAATTTGATTGGAAAGTGAAGAATTGTAGTAAATGTGATAATTTGTAGAGAAATTATATAAAAAAATTTAAAAATTAGAAGGGTTAAGATTTTATTAAAAAGTGTGAAGAAAAGAGAAAAGAGAGCAAGAGAAAAGAGAAAAAATTAAATTTATTGTGATTTTGCCCTTGTTTGGTGGAAATTAAAATCAATTTTTTAGTAAATTTTGATAAAAGTTACATTATGGATTCTATGAAGTATATTATTAAAATTAACTTTTAACTTTGATTTAGATTTCAACCGATACCAAATATGATTTTATCTATAAAATAAAATAAAATAAATAAAAAAGCCCTCAAAAATTTGGGGGTCACAGGACCCCAATGGTTTGCCTCTGCATGCAAGCAGGGGCGGATCCAACACTCGACCAATTTCAACGGCCTCTCGGGCTGGATCCATCGGCATTAAATTTTGTTGTATCAATCTCCATGTTCTATATATCTATGTAATCTCATTTTGTTTGAAACAATTTCATATTTCAATTGGTTGGAGCGCTTAATTGGTAATAATAATAATAATTGGAGGTCTTGAGTTCAACTCTCTTACCACATCAATCATTTATGTTTTGTTTTAATATTTTTCACTATTATACAAGTTAAAAGCTTTATTAGAATAGTGCAACAATAGGGATTCGAACCTGTTCCCGTGGAATTATTGGAAACGTGACCACTTCGGCAGTTAGTTGATGTCCATTCTTAATGTACAAAACAATTATATGATTAGTTTTAGAAAAGTAATTGATATATTCTCTCTTTATTTTAATTTTTTTAAAACTAAAATTTGACATTTCAATGACTCTGCAGTTAAACTATTAACTCGATAACCCGATAATTTGTCCAAGTCAATGATTGAATTAGATATTATAACTATGTTTTGAAACATGAAAGAATAACGAAGAAAAAAATTAAATTGATAGTTGAAATTTATTAAAGTCCAATATTTATTTGTTTTAATCTTGTTACTGGAAACTATTTAATCGATAAAAGAATTTAGCAATTCGGACGAGTATTGATAATTTATTCTTCACACATTCAACAATAAAATCTTTGTCATCTTTAAAACTATGAAACAGTCTCCTTTTTTTTTTTTTTTTTTTTCTAGACTGAGATTATTAACAAATCAAACTGAAAAAGTAAGTAATTTGACTAATGTTTCAAACTTGAAATTCTTACTCGATAAATATTATTAAGTTGGTAGATAACGTACATCTACACTTGCAATTCAAACTATGATACAAGTCATTTCAATTTACGGTATTGGTTTTGACCGTCCGTGCTCACTTGAAATCCTATATTCACCTCTACATGCAAGATTACTTAGTGTTACAAATAGATATACGAAAAAATAAAAATGTATTGAATAAGATTAAGCAAAAATCTACAAACTATAGTTGAGTGTTCGTAAGTTAGATTAGATAGCATTAAAGACTTGCTTGATTTCGATTTTTCTGAAAAATAAATTTTTAAAATATATATGTATTCAACCATGTATTCATGTTTACATATATTTGGTATATTAATACATTATCATAACGCTGCTAATTTCTGCATTGGATTCCATCAACATTATCCCTAAGAACAACCTTTTTTGATGTCAAATAAGCATCATGGTACCAGTCGGTTACCAAATTTACTGTGTTGCTTTTCGTTCTCTAGGAATGGTCGTAAGACCATAGCCGAACGGAAAGAGAGGATCATAATGTGGATCACCAACATTCATCGGAAGCTGGTCGACTGTCCTGAACCAAGTGCGTGCCAGTTTGCCAGTAAAACCGTAATCACCAAACAGAACATCAGAAACACCTTGCCCTTCGGTTCCTGGAAGCCAAGCAGCCACGAGTGCAGCCATTTTCGGAAGATAAGGTTCTATTACCACTGGACGGCCAGAAATGATAATCACGACACATTTCACATATTCACACACATTTGTGATTGTGTCATAACCAGGCTTGGCTATTGTCAGATTCGTGGAATCGCCAACACTTTCTGAATAAGGTAGTTCGCCAACTACTACAATGCTGTAAGAAAAGTTGTTGGACTTCAAGAAATTCCTGTCGGGATTTTCGCTGTAGACGACTTCTGTAAGGGGATCGACAGCATTCTTCACAGCAGTTAAAATTGTGGTACCTATCAAACAATATGAACCTTATAAAAAGCTGATACAAAATGATAAAACCAATATAGTTTCCAAATAGTTCTTTATCATCTAAATCAAGATTTATAGAATCAATTCTACCAGTAGAAAGGGAAATGACAAAATGACTTCCTTTTTATGCTGAACCCCCTTTCCTTCTTCTCTATGTAAATCAATTATAAGATGTATACCTAACTTGTAGAGATACATACTTCCTCGATGAGAAATGCTTACTACAGGATTGCTACGGCTGATGATCAAACTAAGAAATTCAGTGTTCATCTTGTTATGGGTTAAGCCATACTCGCAATCACAAGTGCAATATCAAGTAAAATGAAATCAGAAACACACACAGCAGACACACAAATTTATAGTAGAGCTACATTCACCTACACTGCAGATTTTCATCATGAAGAAGAGAGAGATTTAAAAGAGTGATCACGTGCCTCTCAGTCACTCTAAAAACGCCCCCTAAAAAAATATTTATGTATGTGTAAGAATAATAGGACGACCTAATGCAGGTAAGGATGAATACATTTAAACGTCAAACAATGGTCGAGGGAATATGTGTACATTATCATCAGGCTTCACACAGTTTAATACATCTGATATGCATCCTTGCTTTATTATTAGTTTAAGCATTATGTACCTGCAGCTAAAATTTCAATTTCAGAACATACCAATTGTAATGTCACCGGGAAGACCATGCCATTCTATTGTCCATCCTCCGCATTGATTACCAATATTGTGAGCATGGCTCCCAGCCACAAGTATCTTTGGTGCTTTCTTTGGAAGGGGAAGCATCGGCTCATCATGATTTTTCCCGTTTTTCAGAAGGACAAGTGATCTCCTCACAGATTCTCGGGCCAACTCTCTATGTTCCTGTTCAGAATATAATTGATAAAATAAACTATTCATGTTTATTAACTAAATATAACAGAAAAACTAACTTCAAAGTAATGCTACGATGTACCTGACTTCCGATTTGATTTACTAAGGTGAGATCAGCTATTGGGTTCTCAAATAGACCCAAAATAAATTTAATCCTAAGTATCCTCTCGACAGCATCATCAATTCTGCTCATAGGGATGACATTTTTCTTCACCAGTAAAGTCAGGTCATCAATGAACTCTATGAATCTCTCAGGAAGTAGAGCCTGCAATAAAACCAACACAGTAACAATTTCCCGAAGTCAGAGACTGTATGTGTTTGTTTATCCCTAGTGGACAGGACTGAAGTGTATTATCAACAAGATTGCCTTATTTTTCTTCTTTAATATAGTTCAGTACAAGTCGCAGAGAAACATGATAGAGATGGATTCAAATCTGTCTTACTATTTGAGCTGTAACTAAATGATCAACATTCTGATGACTACATTTATGTTTTGTTGATCCAAGGAGACAAATAAATATGATACATATTACACTGACCATGTCAATTCCAGCAAGAATACTTGCTTGAACTGAATAAGTATAGTTAGCACCCGGTGGGGAGGTGATCTTATCAAGGCCCTCAGAATCTGATATGACAAAACCCTAGACATGACCACAAAATAGCATTTATTAGGACAACCCTAGAAAGTTTCAGGAAGAAATAGGAAAATTTTAATAAAGTTTTCAATGTGAGTTCTCACTTTGAATTTGAGCTCTTTCTTGAGAAATCCAGTGACAAGATCATAGTTAGCATGCATCTTTTTCCCATTCAAGCTTGAGAGAGATATCATCACTGTTGCCACACCCTTTCTAATGGAATCAAGATATGCAGGCATATGGATGCGAAGCAAGTTGTTCCAGTCTATGACAGTGTTATTCTCATTGATACCATTGATTGTGCCACCATCTGCTACAAAGTGCTTCGCGCACGCTGCAACTTTTGTCCTAATTAATGGTAACAATAAATGAGGAAATTTCTAGTGATTATTCCAAATTGAATGAAATAAGCATACACTTTTTTTTTCAATGACTAATTTCATATTAGTCATTCTATGATTCGGAAAAAAGATAATTATATCCACGGTTGAAGAGAGAGAGGGGGAGAGATTAGGAAAAGGAGAGACAGAGAAAGTAATCCCCCACATGACCCCTGATTCTCTTCCACCATTTGCCACCCCCTCCTTTTGGCCTTTCCCACCTCCACGACAAGTATAACCCACATTTTGTAAATTTGGAATATAAAAAAAAAAAGGCAAGTTGTGTTTATTAAAACATTTGGGGGGAAGTCAAAATAATTTAACGAAAATTATAAGAAGTTCATGTCAAATTTGTTATGCATCTATCATATGCACAAAATTATGGTCCCCGTGCATTAAAATAACTACTTGTGGACCTAGATCAACTGTTATTATAGATTGTCAATCATTGCATCTCAATAAAATCAGCCCCAGTTTGATAGAGATTTTTTTGAGAACACATTTTGAGAAAAGTAACGGTTGTTCTCTTTACCGCAATTTTCTGTTTTCGATTTTCCAAAACAATGAAAAAGCATTCTTTTTCTTATTTTCGAAAGTGCGTTTTTAAAAACAAGTTAAAAATTTACAAAGAAAACCCAAAACGACAAATACAAATTTGTCGTTTTGAATGTTTTCAGTTATAATCAAGCCAAAATTTTCAAAACCCATTTTGGGTATTTTCAAAACAATTTTTCAAAATACCAAAAAGAACATATTTTCAACAATCTCAAAATACACACACAATACAAAACACAAAATGAATTCAAAACTCAAAACTGAAACACAGAGAAGCCCCTAATTTTTTCGGAGAATGTTGTGTGAAAATGTAGGGAAAAATTATGGATCCATGTGCAAAATTATTTCATTGGGAGAATGTGTGGTTGAAACTTGAAAATGATTTTAAGGAAAATGAGTTCTAGAAAATGAGGACCAAATATGGGCTTAATATTTGTCAGTTATAAGCTTGTGATGTTTACTTGTATAGAAAAGGAATAGGACAAGAAGGGAGACAAGGGATATAGATTGTACCTGCCACTTATAAATGGAAAATTGTTTGGATAATTGGTCGGTAAATCTCCTTGTAAACCAGGAATTATCTCGGTCAATGCCTGAACTATTTTATGATCTTCACTATAGCTTTCAAAACAGCGACCCCATCTTGGGTCCCTGCAAACCTGTAAAAACCGATAAATAGACTACTTCGATAAAAACCTGATAGAATGCAAACGAGTAGCTGTTCTGTTAATGTAATTTACCGCAATACAGGGAGCAAAAGTGTACGGGATGCCTGTGGCCCTAACTTCAAGAGCAGTCGCAGCCCCTATTTTCTTAATAAGTTCGGGATCCCTAATCAAAGTTCATATGACTTCAGTCATTTGTAAACAACAGGAGAAGGGATTTGACTAGGTAAGATAAAAGCATGAATTTCCAGTATTTCAGCGGAGAAAATCACAGGATTTTCTTGAAGACAAACCTACTGATAACAGTTGAAAGAAAGTCTCAACTAGTAGGAGGGCAATGAGAAATCAGAACTGGCTTCCTTAACAAATCATATCGAGCATATCAAACTTTCACTCGACTGTTTACAATTTGAGAAACTACTGGTTCAGAAATTTAGTACCAGAATATAAATCCACTTTGAAATCATTATAACAATCTTCATATCATGAGAACACTCAAAAAGATATTATTTTTACTTTTTTTTTATGCGTAGCCAAACATGCTCTTAGTAATTTTAGATTGGCGGACTGGTTTGTATGACTTGCCTGGTAACTCCGAGCCCAATATTGTGAGGGAAAATTGTAGCATTGAAGACGGTATTATGGCCATGAACAGCATCAATTCCATAAATCATAGGAATTCCAAGACGGGTAGAAAGAGCACCCTTTTGAAACCCATTAACCATATTGATCCAAGTCTCGGCAGAAGCCTTTGGAGCTGGATAACTCCCTCCACCGCTCAGAATACTCCCTGCAAACTTCAACATCTCATAACAAGCCATGCTGCTAATAACCTATTACTTTAACATTCTTAGTAAACCATGTAAATAACCATAAAAATTGAAATTAGATTGATGCTTGTTAATTGATACTTTACTACTCACTTAGAAGGATTGGAATTGAAACATAGCTTCTTTTTCAAAATTATGCAAACAAACCTCTTTTCTTTATGTAAATCCCAATATATCAATACCCTTCTTCTTCCCAACCCCACTATTTTTTCTTACTCAGCCGTCTGCTTGTGATGCTCCCCTCCTCCATTTCCCGCCCGCTTCTCCATTTTCCCCTTCTACTACATCCCCCCCCTCCCGAGCTTCCCTCCCACCTTCCCTATTTGTATATACTTGGGATCTCCCAAGAAGCTACCAGGGTCCAGAGTGGCTGTTACTCAAGAACTCCCGAGGTACTCCCAAAGTCTCGAGTAAGAAAAGGAGTAACCACCTTTTTTGGGTAGAATTCATCCTTAAAATTGGCTGGTAAGGGATAGATGCGCAAAGTGATTATAAACTCACAAGAAGGAACTTTCATGTAGAATACAATTAGATCATTACAAAAGGGCATAGTAAAAGCCTTTTTAGTGCTGTTAAAATTGACATCGAAATAAGAAGTCTTTGAAAGTAAAATTTATACGTGAAGACTCTTCTTGACAAAGAAGGGTTCTAAAAAATTACTTTTACTATACGTGAAGACTCTTCTTGACAAAGAAGGGTTCTAAAAAATTACGTTTACAGCTCAATTTCTATACGATGCTAAAGATGAATACCAATAAAGTATTTTTTGACGATTTCTGGGGTTGAATACTTTCGATCAATCTGGGTCATCTGCCCAATTTTCTCTTCAAGTGTCATTCTTCCCATCAAGTCCTTGATTCTGTCACTCAATGGTTGCTTTGGGTCTTTGTATTTCAAGTACTCTGCTTCTGCCCAGAAACAAAATAGCACCAAAATCATCATTCGAACTGCCAATCTCGCCATGCCCATCACCCAATGATCAATCTGTTTTGTATCTCAAAATGGGATTTTTATTTATATTTTCTTGAATATCAAAAATCCCGTATCAGAATCACAATTTAATGGGATTTAACAAGAAACTTCCGATATTATGAAGTCTCAAAATGGGTTTTGCCCAAGCCCCTAAATTTCAAATACCAGCGTTGATTTTTAACAGGGAGTGTGTAGCTTGTAGCTTGACGTGTTCAAGTGGAGTGCGGGTTCTCTATATTTTCTCTGCTTCATCATCTTTGACATTGAATTGGATTTGTGTTTTATAATATTTTCTCTCCCAATCAACTGTCGAAAGCAATGCACTATTATAATAATTTCTGTTTTCATATCAAAAAAAAAAAAA
>CAIGRO010163144.1:0-16790 GCA_903798355.1 Fraxinus baroniana | reverse complement strand
TAAATTAGAAAATAAAATTAGAACAGTAAATGATTGTTTTGATAAAAGATATATAGATAAATACGAGTATAATTGATTTTTCTATTTATTAAGAGAAATAAATCAAAACTATCCTATATTAGGAATAGAGAATCTTGACTTGACTAAAGAATAAGAGGAAGGATAATTGTGTCTTTTTTATCACAAAGTATAATCCAGAGTGTAAACCAACAGGTACGTGTAGCGCGATATTAAATTTGCACTTATTAAATTATTAGACACCTAATCGTATTAATAATAATGAGAAATTATTGGATATATCCGGTTTGAGAACTGTCGGTCCACAATTATCTTGATCGGCTTATAAAATTGAAACTTTGGCAAACATGCATTGAACAAAAAGCAAAAAGCTGAAGTTATATTTGAACCTCATTTTTCTTTTAACACTCATTTTAATCCTATAATCTTTCAATAAAATAATTTGCATATAAATTAAAAACTTCTAAGTACCTTTTATAATCATCGATGTGTTTGAGCCACATTATTTTAAAAGAATGTATTTTAAAATAGTAAATTGATGAAAAATATGTGATTGAAAAAGAATAAAAAATATGATGGAACATATTATTTTATTGAAAATGTTGGGTTGAAAATGAATAGAAGAATGATAATGAAAATTTTAATTTGGCTCAAACAAGGGAAGAATAGTAATTCAAAAATGTCATTCATTCCCACTGGGGTTACAACCTCAATCTAGATGACTTTAAATAATATGTTAAATGAAAGGTGAAATTAAATGACCTATTTAAAATTCACATATCATTTAATACCATATTAACGCCATTTAAATTGAGATTGTAATCCAGTGGAGGATGTATATCATTACTCGTATGCATAGTAATTGATTTCCACTGACCGACTCATTAATTCAAGAGCCAAAATTTCCGATTACGTATAAAATTATTACGAATATTATTACATGAGACAATACGTGTCCCTTACAATATAATCGATTTACACATTTCTTTATCAAATCTCATGTCAACGTACCTAAATAATCTCGGTTACCTAATAATGACAAGTTAATCGCACACGTGTGAAAACTAGACCATTAAATTTTGTGATAGATTTTCTCATTCAAATATTTAGTATCGATTAGATAGAAACACGCTATAATTAAGAATTGCAAAAAGGAGTGGCGACCCTCACGTCCCAGCCTTGTCAAGGATTTTTGGGAGCCGGAAGGATATGGGGCGGTATTAATGTATCCTTAATCACCGTTCGTTTAATTATTTGTTGAACGGTTTTGGAATATCGAAGAGGATATCCTCCGCTTTAGCTTGGATGAACTTTGCCCAAGTTTTGAAGATTTGTATTTAATAAAAAAAATTTGGGCAAATTCAAGATATTTGGAGCACGTGCAAAGTATTTTGTCATCGTAGCTGTGATCTAAAATAGTCTTATAAGATTACACCATTAATCTTCTTTAGGTAAGGAAGTTGACACATGACAAAAATGTGAATAATAATAAAAAGAATCTTGTTTGTAACACGTGAATGAGTGTTGCTCGACTTTCGCTCAACGATCGTGAAAAATATTGAAATCCAACAGGTGACGGAAAAACCGAATGTTAATTAATCAAAAACGGCTATAAGATTTTCAACCCCTTAAAACATATACTAATTTAAAGAGTCGAAATGAATCATAATCAAAGCAAAATTCTAATTCGGTAGAGAGGGATCTTCAATTTTTTTGCCGAAGTTTTATATTTACAGGGTCGAAAAGTAGGTCAAAATCGCTTTCCAAATTGTGTTCGAAAAGAGTTTAAATCATAAAAGAAAATTGTTCATTCATCTGACGAGAACAACCATGCACGTGCGTCATGGCATTCAACTGCTCTTGAGATTTCAAAAGGTGGCCGGGGCATGTACACGCCGTCATGGGACATGGGTGGTGCGTGAGTGCCGCTTTCATTCTTCCAAAACTGACATTTTGGTCCCTGCTTTTTCTCTAATGGTCTTCTTGAGTCCTTTATTAATATGATTTTCGTCCTTCAACTTCCATTTGCATCTAATTGACTCTTTGAGTTTCTCAAATGTTGGTTTGTGGTTCAGATCAACAATTGAATATTTGCACTTTAATCCTCGAACTTTGAGTTTCTTCCTTTTTTTGCCCCTTTTTCATTTCATTCTTCCAATTTCATCGATTTGTATCAAATTTTATATAACAAACAAAATATACATATAATTTAGCCATAATTCTTCCAAATCCACAATAATTAATATCATTTTTTTTTCCATATCAGTGTACAAAATACACTTATCATATTATAACAAACGATACTAATAACTTACATTTACGCTATCAAAACACAATCTCAAAAGTTCAAGTTCTACCATTCATAACCCACATTACAAAAAATTCACAAACGAAACAAAAAACCCACCTTCTAGCATAACAAGTCATCTTCTCTCTATGCAATTCCAAGACTTGTACATATGCATTTGTGGATCTAAACGATAATCTTCACAAATCTAAGACACATAGGCGTATTCCAAGAACAAATCATAATGCATAATTTTAAAGAAACAGACATTGGAGTTCAATTACCTGACGTCGTGGACATGTCAGGAACTTTCTACCTAAATTAGCTTGTGTCTACGAAGTCTTGGTCTCAATTTAAATTTCATATATGCACAATGATCCATCTATGTAATTTCAGATCTGCAAACTCTGTATACTATTTAATATCTACACATAAAATTATTATTTTAGGATTAAAAGATTTGTCTTGAAAGACCATAATTTAGGGTTCTCGCCATAATGTCCTTGACCATTTTAGTCGAGTTGATTGCGTGCAATTGTTGACTAGTGGGGAAAATTGGCGGAATTGGACGGTATGAGGTGAATTGCACAAGATTTGATCGGTTTAAGGGTCGAAGTATCAAACGTAAAATGATAGAAAAGATTTGCATAGAATAAACAAATGACAACAACATTTTGAGCCGGATCTAAATATTGATAAAAATTTCCAACCCGCTTGCACACAATATTTTCCCCTAACAACCAGTCCAATACGGCAATATCATCTCTCCGGTCCGGTCCGATCCGGTCTGACGCAATCATATACATATGGGAGCTCTATAAGCCAACTTTGACTATGTCTATTTGTTCGTTCCTTTCTAATTATTTTCTTTCTAATCAAAACACAATACAATCATCTCCGGTAAAGTTAACACGTCGCCGATATGGCCGATGTTTTTTAGATGGCCGGAATATTCGTACTTAGCTTAGCTCAATATATGTTTTCATATAACGTTTTTAGTTTTTCTTTGATCGATACGATTCCTTTGGTACACTTTAGGTTTTGGCGCTTCTAAACAGCACTGTTCGGATACGTTTTTTGGCATGTGAAAATGATTTGTCGATTTAATCATTTTTAAAATTGGTGATTTTTCACGAATTGCTCCTCTAGGGTTTCGAGGAAACGCGAGAATTGGTATTGCATTGGAAGAATCGAGAAAAAAGGACATATTGGAGCATATGATTTTTTGAAATCTTCTCCTTTTAGAAGCAATTATACAGACTTTCTATTATTTTACCTGGGGGTTTAATTGGTAAAGTATTTATCCCATTTAAGACTGGGTGAGAGGTGTGCGCCATAAGGAGGATAATGTGTATACTGTGTGTGATTCAGAAGTGGTCGAGGAGGGTTGCTACTATGTTGCCATGGTTAGTGATTCCACTGATCGGGCTTTGGGCTCTATCGCAGCTATTGCCCCCTGCTTTCCGTTTTGAAATCACATCGCCAAGGCTGGCATGCGTGTTCGTGCTGTTAGTAACCCTTTTTTGGTATGAGGTTTTGATGCCTAACTTGTCCGCCTGGCAGGTCCGGAGGAATGCTTGGTTTAGGGAGAGGAAGAGGATTGAGGCAATTGAAATTCAAAAGTTGAGGAAGACTGCTACGCGGATGTGTAGGAATTGTTTGACTCCATATCGGGATCAGAGTCCCGGTGGGGGAAAGTTTACGTGCTCATATTGCGGGCATATTTCAAAGAGGCCCGTTCTTGACTTGCCCGCCTCTCTGGATTTGGAGAGTTCAGGGATTTTGAAGTATTTAGTGGGGAAAAGTGGGACAATGTTCAACAGAAACGTTTGGTCAGAGAATGGAAATTGGGTTGGGAGACCTTATGATGAGAAGTCAAGTTATTGGAAGAAGAATGGAGGTGGGTGTGTTGGTGAGGAAAATCATTTTTCGGCAGAGAAGTCTTATTCCAGCATTTTTATTTTTACGTTCAAGGTATCTAGAACTTTCTTTTTGACTATAGTGTGGTTTTGGAGGAAAATTTTTAGGGTTAGTTCATCCAGCGATAATACTTCAACTGATGCAGAGCTCATACGGCTATTGGATAAGCGAGGCGAGAGTGGAGGGAATTTTCATGAGAGTAGAGGAGAGAAAGCTCGCAGAAAAGCTGAGGAGAAGAGGCAGGCTAGGTTAGAGAAGGAGCTACTCGAGGAGGAGGAAAGAAAGCAGAGAGAAGAAGTTGCAAGGTTGGTTGAAGAACGTAGGAGATTGCGGGATGAGAAGACGAAAGACAGAGAAAAATGTGGAAAAGAGTTCCCTCCTGAGAAGGATAGAAATAGGAAAAAAGAAACTGAAAGGAAACATCAGGATAGAAAGAAAGAAAGAGATAGGGGATCAAGCAAAAGCAATTCTGATGGCGAGGAATCAGAAAAGAGATTTGGCAAGGAGAGCACGAGAAACAAAAAAATAGATGGCGACAAATGTGAACAATACAGCAATGTATCTGAAAATGCGAAATCTCATAGTGCAGAAGTGGGTCATGGATTTAAGGGTGCTACCATGAACAGTCATAACCGAGGAACTGCTGGAACAAGATACCTGGATCGTATGAAGGGCACCTTTATATCTTCTTCTAGAGCATTTACTGGGGGTGGTTTTTCGGGAAAAAGTGATAATATTTCTACTGTTTCAAGCGAGCACAGACTTAATGCATCTGTAGATCATGTTCAAGGTTCTGCATACAGGAAAGATGTATTGCAGCCGGAATGGGTATCTGGGAGATCAAATGTAAATGGAGATGATAAGAATGTATACCGTCCTGTAAGTTATCTTTGGTTTTTATTTGACCTTCGTCTGACTATCTTTATTGTGGATTGGGCTGGCTGTTAATTGGTTTATTAGTTAACTGAAGCAGTAAGGAAGCCAATTTTCTGTACTTGGCCAATATAGATAGTGTGGCTTGATGTTGGTAATGCTCTTAAGGTTCAGTGGCTTGATGTTGGTTCAGTGACTTTTTCTAGTCACGTGGCCTTTGTCGTGGTTTCTTTGTAACCAGGACACATATTTATGCTGTTGTTTTTTCTGCAGGTGTTCACTGAACCTCAACCGTGTCCAGCCCCCAAAAAATCATGGCAACAATTATTCACCCGTTCATCTTCTGTTTCTGCACCCTCTATTCCGAATGTCATTGGTGGGCCAAACGTGAAGTCCCAAACAGAAGTTCAGAGCCCACTACAACTATTTGATGGACCTATTAACTTTGGACAGCTGCCACCATCTACTTTACCCTCTCTTCCTTTTGGAATAACAAACAGCAGTAGATTTCATCCACTGTCGTCTGAAGCTATATTACCTAGGATTGGAGAAGCTCCAGATCAACTTTTACCAGAGTCAGAGATTTTTGAAGACCCTTGTTATGTTCCAGACCCTGTAGCCTTGCTTGGGCCAGTTTCTGAATCACTCGATAACTTTGATTTGGACCTCGGCTTTGTTACAGATACAGTATTGAAAGCATCGTGTGCTGTGAAGACTACACCTGCACCATCTGAAGTCACCAAGCCATCACCAATTCAGTCCCCATTGTCCCGATCACGAGTTTCAGAGGAAAGGCAGGGTAGTTCTGTTTTTTTCCCTAGTACTCCTAAAGCTCAGGATAATTCCAACGACGCAAATGACAGTGGAACATGGCAGATGTGGAATAGTTCACCTCTAGGTCAGGCTGGTCTAGGTTTGGTAGGTGAATCCATCAGCTGGCTTTTGCCCCCAGAACTGAGCAGACCAAAGGAAGATATTATGCATCCGGGACCTCAGAAAACAATGGCCTCACTGTTTAAGAATGATGAGCATATCAATGCTGGCACTCATTCTTCTCAAAATATTTTTCTTGGCAATTTTCAGAATGCTGGGACATTTGATAGTTCTGTGCCTAGCATTGTTGATGGTCCATGGTTGCCAGAAACTTTGTACGGCCCAACTTCAGCTGTTGAAAACCAAATTTTGTTGAATCCTAGGGAGACATCTGATCGTAATGGTATAATTTATGGGAGTTCCAGTGATGCTGCTAAACATCAATTTGACTTGTCTGCATCTAATTCTTGGGCCAAGTAAGCTCTGTAACCCTTAAAATCTCTTTTATTTAGAACTTCTGTTTCTTTACTTTTGTTGAAAGCAGTATGCCTTTACCTATGCATAGTTTTTTCCAAAACATTCACATTGAAAGTTACATATTCTGTTGTTTTTTCTTGTTATGTTTTTTTGATTTGTGGTGTAATAATTGCCTCATTGCCTGTTTCTTGTTGGTTTAGATATCTGATAGTGTGCTTAAAAGCGTGTCTATGCAAACATTTAAGTTGTAATTTATTATTTTCCCTTAAGAGGTTGCATAAGGCTAACTTTTATCGTATCCATGTTTTGTGAAGTTCTACTTTATCACCTTTTACTACTAATAGAACAAAATTGCATACATAACCTTAATCCTCTGTGTCCTGTTTCTTTTAATTAAATAAGTAGGGGTCCATCTAAACCCCCACCTCTTAGGTCATTGTATGTAAAATAAATGATGACTGACCTGGACAAATATGAATATTACCTTATTTAAAGAAAAAAAATACATATCTGGATAAAGTAGACCTTACTGTACGAGGACATATGGACAGGAATCGCCAATAGGAAATGGAGTGATTATTTATTTTTCTTCTCTCTCTTCTGAACTGCATGTTATCCACCAAAATTGATCACATGTTCTTTGCAATCTGGAAGAGAAACAAGGATAAAGTGAACGGCTTGCTCTGTCATGTGGTTTTTTCTACCATTATGAGTTGAGCTTCTATTTTTCTCAAATTTGAGACACCACAAGACAAGTCTCTGCCATTCTTGCAAGTGTTTAACAATCATCACTCACATGATAGCTGGGCATCAAATGTCATTTAGTATTCCAAGAAATACGGAATTGCCAAGTAGATTACCCTCAGGACTCTCAATGTGTCATAATAACTGTGCTTTTATTTTCTTCGAATTGACTCAGTTTTTTAACATCTCAATGCCATTCTTGCAAGCATTTGACAAGCATCTTTTGCAGAATAGCTGAGCATCAAATGCTGTTTCGCCTTTCCTAAATCTATGGAATAGCCTACAAGAATACCATAGGTCACCGAAATTTTCCCATTTCCATATCTCCCTTAATTCTTCTTCATTGGGCTATTTGGTATTTAGGAAGCGTGGAAGTTTTTCTTATGCAGTGTGTTATTAAGAAAATATGACAGCTACCTTGTGAAAAAGATGTAGAAGGTCGGCCGACCTCATCTTCTCACATTCGTCCTCATTTGCTCTTACCTTGTTGACAAATGCCATTTACGAGCTTAGGCTTTTGTGCTACTCTCTCTTTCTCTCTGTATGTGCAGTCTTGGAATTTGGCTTATTACCTATAACAGCTCACGTGGGTCGTTGAACAAATTAATCTGTTGCCAGTCTAGAGTTTACTTACGTTTTTGTTTATTTTTCAAGGCTCTAGCTTCTAGTTATTTTTATTCTTGTCTTATTATATTATGTTTTGTTTACCTTTCTCTTAGTTAAGTATACTTGGGAGAAATTTCAAAAATTACTAGCAAACTTCATTGACTGATAATTGGATATATCTGCTAGGCAAGTAATTAAAAAAATAATGTTACTAGAACTTCGGCCTTTTTGTATGAGTTAGGGGCTAAAATATAGGCCTCTTTGGTACGGATTAAAATCAGATTTTAATCTAAGTCAAAGTCAAACAATCAAAGATTAACCACATTTTTCATGGGTCCCATTCAACCCCACATTTCAAAAACTTCAATCACAATCTACTAAAAATCTAATTTTAATCCCCACCAAACACCCTCGTAAATATAAATAATCATAATATATAGCAAAACAAGTCAGTGGGTATTCAACTGAGATGAAAAGCTTGGAGAGACTGAAGGGAAGAAAAAGATAGGGGGAAATTGAGTATAATCTAGATAGTTTCAAAAGGTTAGTATGACCAAGTTCTAGCGTATGGTGCCACTGGGTGTTCTGTGAAAGAAAAAGGTGGAAATCTTTGCTATTTTGAGAGGTTGGTCATTCCTTCTGATTTTTGGAACATACCCAAAAACTGGAAAAGATGTCATTTACTTTGAAACACAGAAATTACTACTTTTTGGTCTTACTGAGTAAGAATTAGAGGTAATATTGTATCTACATTTCCAATCCTTCCTATCGTCCCTATTTAATACTCTGGTGACTTTGATTTCTTTCGTCTTGCATTCTCTTATGATTATAGTTTTACCTTTGGTTATTTGTGCATCTGGTTACTATTTTCAATAGTAAATGTGCTTAGTTTCTTGAATTTCTCGGTTGCAGAAAGGACTGGACAGGAGAGGGCTCAAGAGACGGCACTGGAAACTCTTCAACATCGAGGCCCCATATCGGTGGCCTTTACTCCACCTCAGATACACAACATCTTTGGTCTTATAATTAAAAATGGAGGAATGACATAGCGGAGGTGGGTGGTTTTGTATGAAATGGCCTCAGAGAGGAGAATAAACTGGATATGTTATACTTTCCTTCTTTTCTATACAAGAAAGATTTACAGTTGAACACTTTTTGGAACAAAAATGCTATTCGTCCCCAGCGGGGTTGCAACCTTAGTCTGTGTGGCTTTAAATGACAGATAAAATGAAAGGTGAAATTAAATAAGTCATTTAATTTCACCTATCATTTAATTCCACACAACGCCACATCGGTTGGGGTTGTAACCCTAGTGGAGATGAAGAACATTGCTCTTTTTGGAATGCCTGCGCTCGACTATGTTATTTCGTTCAATTATACTAATTATTATTAGACATAAATGATGACAAAGGTCGGTTATATTCTATACCACCATATGAATGAAAATTGTAATTTGTTGGCATATTATTTAACAGTAAATTCCGAACGTAAAATACTGCTTTTGGTCGTCATTTTGGTACTGAAAATAACGGGAAAAAAAGAAGGATTTTTTCAATGCATGGAACGAGTATACAAAACAGAGAACAACGTTGCTGTAGTATTATATATCTTGGAATAAACACATTTTAAAATTATTTGTCATTTTAGACATCAGTAAGCCTCGTATTTTAGTAATTAGTATTCTTCAATAACAAGAAACCTTCTTCTAGTATGGAACAAGTAAAATATTTGGATTAAGACAAATTTCCCTATTTCTTTTATTCTTTGGTAATATGAACGAAACATAAAATGGAATCAGAAGGATTTTCTTGATTCAAAAGTAACCTTTTCGCTGATTTTTAGTCTTTGTTAAATTTCAGATCCGTCATATTCTTTTTCGCATTAATCCTGTCCAGTAGAGTTTAATCTTCGTCACAAAATTTCACCAGTATTATTAATTTTGTTACAAGCTTCCTCAAATTTAGCGATGAGATATTCGGCAGTTAAAACAAATCATTTCGATCAACTACATAGCTAAATACCATTCAACTCAGGCAAAAACACCCAAATATTAGTTGCAACTTGCAATGGACATGTAATATTAAGTTTGAAAGAAACCACTGTCCATATATCTCAGGCAAATACAACAGAGTTGAGGTGCAAACACAATCTGTCATGAAATGTAAAAATATATTTTACAACGAAGTCAATATTCAATCTTCATATGAACATTGTAGTGTGTAATAATGTGACAATTTTACCAAACTGGTCGAGATCACAACCCTTAAGATGCAGAATGCATGGATATCTCTGTCCTTGGCAATGCTTCTTGTTCTTTACTAGCTGCAGTTGAAGTACAAGCATGCACTGCGGTGCATAGATCATTCTTTTCCAAGAACTGCTCGGCATTAACAAGAATTAGTGGACCGTACTCAAACACCAATCTCTTACACTGCAAAATGAATCAAAGATCACATCAAATTAATGAGAAGAACATTGCCATGACATATCTCTAATAACATGATTAATTATGAGTTACATGTGGATGTAACAGCCCGTCCTCAACCAAAAGCTAATGTAATCCTGTATCCTAAGTTGAAATTTCCATCAACTAAAATTTAATGCAAGTGAGAAATTACAAACATTGCGACTCTTTTCAAAAGCAAGGGACTACAGAAAAGGGTAATCTTGGCAAAAATATGAGTAAGAACATTTTATTCTGACAAGATAATACGACAGTCATGGGAATATTTGTATGACCAACAGAAACCATCTTCACAGTTTTATGTGAATTAAGAAATTGTCTATGATCTGAAGATCAGTTGAAAGTAGAGACATGCCTTTAGACGATCAGCTGAAAGTAGAGACATTCCTTTAGATTATTAGTTGAGATGCAGTAAATCATTTTTAGCAAAGGATTACAGAAAGTAACAGATTCCAAATAGTATTCACCACGGAACACAGTAAAAAGGCTGGATGATTCGAAACAATTTTATTTGGCCTACTTTTTTTAAGGCTATTCTTTGGAATAACCAGCCCTCTCTTTTTCCAGTCAATCTAAAGATAATGTAGCTAATGTAGGATAATATAGAGATCTAGTATAAATACAAAATTATATTGATACCCTCCTCCCCTGATCGCTTAGCTTAGTCTCCGCTGGAAAATAATTTATGAATGGTTTAATTTATAAAAAGGTAGAAATGAATGGTGGGCAAGTGGATAGTACCAGTGGATCCATTGGGTGTGTGGTTGAAAATGAAGTTTGACCAATTATAAATTGATTTATAAAGTTTTCCAAACAGAGGCTTAGATATGAGTTCAGAGACTTTTAACCTCAGAATTTCCAATCCTTCTCAAAAAAAAAAAAAAAAATTGCTGTCGTGGAAAAGGATTTGCCTCAATAAATAAAATTGCCATCCATATGGGGACCAATGAATGGAAATTTTAAACCAAAACCTGGATATAAACCATCATAATAAATGATGCTCAATTTTAAGCCATGAAGGCATACTTTACTCAGGCCAAGTACACCGAAAGCATTGATTGCATCTCCCCCAAGCTAGGGGCTGACACAGCCAGGGTCACCAAACAGCTTTGTCGAATAGAAATGAAAACCGAAAGGAAGGACTTTCATGATCATTCACTGCATTTATTAAGGTCAATCACAAAATTTTCTTACCTTTTTAGCATATCCTTCGACAGAATTACATGCCTTCAGAAGCAGCTCAATTATCTCTAACTGAAACAAAGGCCAAGAAGAACATAAAATAAGTTGGAGGCGTGCTTCATAAAATCAACATATTGGAGAATTAGGTAGGTTTGATTATATTTGATGCGTAGCCTGACCATATAGATGTGTTTAGTAAAATTTAATATCCATGTTTCAGGTGAGATTTTAATGACAATAACATTGCGATCAGGAATATCAATGCATGCAGTCAAACATAAATGTACTTGATGATCAGGTAATATGAACAAATTACATGCAATGCAAAGTTGAAGGAGATTTTCAACTATGTAGTCTTGCAGCAAACAAAGAAAAGATTCCAGCTGTTTTAGAGGGAAAAAAATTATTTCATCAATATGAAATATTGTGGGTGGTAACTAGTAAAGAGAAGATAATGAATGAGCTATGAACCTTAACACGGCATTCAATGTTGAAAAAACCAGCCTTTAGCTGCACATATCATCCCTGACATTATGACCTAAATACCGGCAATCTGACCATGAAATTTTGACTATTTTTCAACAAGGATTTCTCACAAAGTTCAGAAACTGCAATCATTATTCCATCCATTCTTTTTCTACAGCATTCATCTGTTAATCAGTCATCGATGAGTCCATCCATTAGGTTTAGGCCTCGAAAACACGAAGCAGATGCTACAGAAGTGTCACCTATAATCCCATGGCTGCTACCAGCCATAGACATCAGCTTTCAATAGAATTTTAGAAGGGATTAGCTCTTTCCATTGAAAGCATACTTCCTGAAAACATTCTCTGAGCTTCACATTTCGCTCAAGGTCTCGAAACTGTCTCTGAAACAAATAATCCCTCGTGCAATATATTCAGCAATAGGTCCTGCTGTCTGAATTTTGCCATCTTCAAATACACAAACCTCTAAAGCACTAGCTACCTTAACTTACTCGTAAACAGAAGGCCAAGGATGAAACAACAGTAATCTAAGCCTAATTCTCAACTATTTTGGGGTCAGATCCATCTTTCGAAAGGTCAAATGAAACTTGCGCAACAATGCTGGGTCCTTAATTTTGGCCTATTACTGCCTATTCTAAAATGTTCTACTGATTGGAATGATTTTGTAAACAACAAGTTCTTTAGATCTGCCCAAATACATGCCCTGACAATCTAAATTGTTCTCCTCTTAATTAGTTCTTAAGTGGTTCCTCCTAAACTAGTTGGCAACTTGGCATATACCCTCATTTCTTATTTATCCACTTGAGAATGATCAAACATCCACAATCCATCTTAACATCTTCATTTTCTGCTATGTTGATCTTTAGAATATTTTTTCTTTAGCGGACCAACACTCGGTATCATAGAGAATAATTGAAACAATATTTGATCTGCACAACTTGCATTTTGACATTACAGGTTTTTATGGTAATATAGAAGACTCTTCAATATTTGTCCATTGAACAAATCCGCTCTATGCCAATGTGTTAATTCCACTATGCTCTAGGGATCAAACACACTTTTTCCAATGTAGGATCTTAAGTGAATATGAAACTTCAAGTCATCTTAAAAATATTAGTACCAGAAACCCCAACTATTGCAGCAGCAATTTCATTTCCACGTGGTTTTTAATTATTAATCATCCAGCACAATTGTAGTACAGCTTTCAATTTACACGTGTGTGCTTGTGAGGATTTATAAACTTATGTATGTGTGTACGTTATACAGAAGCACAGGGAATGACAGGCGGATATAGTTCATTCTATGTGTGTTTTAACTTTCATCTACACATTTTTCTTGAACTAATGATCATAATAAGAAATGCAACTGCCATGTGAAGTGTAATTCTAAATGAGATAGGTTATGGACAGTTTCATAACTGACAATTAGCAATCCCTAGAGTAAGCATAGAGAAATATCAAACAAGCGAACCGTTAGTCGGGGTGACATTTTGTTGTATTTTAATAGAAAGATCACAGTGATAGTGAAAACCATTGGATCCAAAACCAAACCTGTATAAACAACAAAATTTCTTATTCAAGAAATGCAAGCATCCATAGACTTTAAGTTGCATTATAGCTATTCAAGTTCATAATATTGTGATTATCAGATGATGACATAAAAGTACCTGAGTGTCAGGATCTTTTAACTTAAGTAAAGCCTCTGTAACAGCATGATGGCATACATCACATGTATTTTTAGAAAGCTGCTGAGACATGGAAACCGCTTGTTTGCAAAGCTCAACCTTTTGGCAGACATACTCAGGTTGTATATTGGAAACCTCTAAGAAAAAGAGAGGGGCATAATAGTCCACCAATACGATACACTGCATGGACAAAATTTAGGGATGTGAAGTGTTAGGCTTGATATAGCTCAAGTACAGGTACTGGAACTAAATTCTTGTGCTAGAGAAATTGGATTTTCTATCCTCTGCCTATAGTGCACAGAATAAATAGAAATAATCCATACAGAAGTAATTCACATGGTTAACCAGCGAAGTGTCCTTTCATAAATGACTACATTAGCCCCATACGGTTGAGGACGTTATGCTTCAACAAACTTTAAGTAATATAGTTCGGAATCTACAAAACATGTACTGTTTACATTGGGGGGCAAAAAAAAAAACCTAAATTAGCCCTAGGGTAAACAAATGGGCGTCATTCAGGTGGAAGTACAAATAGCCATCACAACAAATACATAAAACTGATTTTCTTTTTTCATGCTTTTGAATGAAAACATAAATATAGTCCTACAATTTATCATCATATCATTCCTCAAAAGATTGAATACCACGATTTGCTTCTCAAATCCACACAGCCAATTGACTGGTAATGCAGTTACATCATCAAAGAAGAAAAACATTACGATGAAGTTTGAACCCGCAATAATTTGAGCATACTCGCAAATTATGAAAAATTTAAGTAGTGGTGACTAATTCATGTGGTTAAAAGTACTTTCAGATAGTTCACTTCAGAGGATCACAATCATTTAATGATCGCATAGAATGCCAACATTAAATTTTGGTTAGCAGTTATCACTTCAGTCCATGTTCTACAAATACCTGCTGTTTGAATGTAGGTATCTTGGAGCAGGATTTGTGAAGGATGCTAATGATCTCTGTTTGGGTTTTGTTATCTGAAAGATAATTAAATGCCTCAGAAGCGAAATCTTCGCATAATGTACACAATTCATTGTTCTTGCTAACTTCTTCCACAAGTTGGGATTCTCCCTCTGACATCTTGTTGTTTGTCTGCAGGACTGGTAGCACAAGACAGGCATTATTATTTGATATGTTTTTGGCATTAAAATTACTTTTGTTCATATTATTTTTTTGATAGGTACTTCTGTTCATATTATCAATAAAGCCATATTAGTTTCAAACAGATCCCTGTTCTGCAATAAGATAGGGACCAAAGTTGTTTATTTTCTGTAAGAAGAGGGACTAGGCGTGCAGATTAGCAACATGTGGGTGCTCTATAAGGATGTAATAGAAGGGATTTGAATAGTTTAAAAAGTTTACATAGAAAATTAAATGACTATTTTTAATCTTCACGTCTTTCGAATAGGCAATTCAATCCTAATTGATTAAATTCTTGGATGGATTTTTCATCAAGCTTAGTCCATATGGTGAGAAGCATGTAACTGGGTTTCCCCCAGAGATAAAGAGAAATAGACAAAGAAGTACCTGAAAAACTCCCATCTTTTCTATTGAAGTGGTTAACAGTCGACAGCTCTCTAGCATTACAGCACCAGCATGTGCTGACAATGAAAATAAATAAAAGCGCCCTCATATCCATGCTGCTAAAGGAAATATTCTGTCAGCCCAAATCATGAGAGAGAGAGAGAGAGAGAGATCCAACAATCTAGAATTGACTTACATATATACACGCAAAAAAATGAAGAGATCGCATAGACAAATGTAATTAGTTAAATCACATCATTCACTATAGAGCAATTAGAGAGACAGAACGCACAAGATGACAATTAAAAAGGTATAACCCAAGTCTTTTGGTGGAAATTAAAAGCTAACATGCAGTTACATCCTGGCCATAATATTCACCTTCACTTAATATGGTAGATACCATATACCTATGATGTGTTCTTTGATCACATCAATGATAAATTATCTACAAAAATAAAAATAAATTTCATATTTATATAAACCTTTTATTAATTACAATCCCTACTATGATGCCAAGCACATCAGAAGGGGAATGTACTAAAGACACAATCTGAAAGCTGCATAAAACAGTTGCAAGATTGTTATTACCAACACAATAATCAAAGAAATTATGCACAATACAATACAATTAAATAAAATACTGTCACCTAATTGAGCAACTTCTTTATGATATACAGTACAGTTGAACTTCAAAAACTGAGCTGAAATTATTAATTATACTTTATTTATGCCTTCTTCAGCACAATTTCAAGATCACAAACATTTAGCCAGCACATTGCCTCACTCAGGCACTGTATTCATAACAAATTAGCCTGTACCGTAGGCAAAAAGAACAGTCTCTATATCATCATCACTTTGACTTCAAGATTGTTTATCCTATCATTTTTTTTTTCATCAGGTTTGCACTCATCCACTCCGTTGACAATTGAAATTCAAACTTAACCTTAAGATAAAAAACTAGAAGCTTGAGCTTAATCTAAAATCATTACTGAATATGCATGACTCCAGAACCAACTTTACACCCAATCTCAAAGAATAACCACAATATATCATGCGCCGTACAGATTCGATGCACACAATATAAACCAGGAAAGAAGTTGACTTAATATAAATTCACTTGACAAAAAATTGGTGAATGATCAAAATTGATGCTGAATTAACTTGCCAGCAATAAAAACGAATATCACTTATTCAGTAAAATCCACGAAAAGGCAATGAAATTGATGCCCTAAGCATCAAACCATGCAATTACGCATAAATTAACAATACTATCCCAGACTCAAGACACGATATCATCCATGAAGTAAATAATAATTGAAATTAAAGGAAAATAAATATTTTTTTACCTTAATTTAGAACGAGAATGGCGTGCTTATGAGAGAAGACAATAGCAAATTTTCTTTCTTGCTTTACGCAATGAATTTATCTTTATAAAAGGCAGCACTTGAATGGTTGGATTAGAGTCGGAATTAAATGCAATTGCTGCTATTCTTCAATGACAACGACAGTATGACCCACCATAGCTAATAAATTAAATGGTAATACAAAGCTAATTAACGGAATATCATATCATAATCAAATAAGCCTGTTAGGTACATACTAACATTTTGGGTAATTGGCATAAAACGTTCATACCTTTGTCTCTGTTTGTCTTCACGTTTGATTTTTTGACGCAGAACGTCCTTTTCTCCTAATTTTCAC
>CAIGRO010163131.1:0-10261 GCA_903798355.1 Fraxinus baroniana | reverse complement strand
ACCCGAGACCCGACCCAAACCTTTCGGTTCTCAATTCGGGTACCCATTCGGGTCTTTAACTTATGAAGAACTGCTCGGTTCGGTTCGGTTCGGGTTCGGTTCGGTTCGGATATTTTGGACACCCCTACCATACAGCATTACTCTAAAGAAAATTGGAAAGTGTATTTACTGCTTTTAAGGAATAGAATAAAATTTGGAGTTATACGCCGATGATTGAAGTCTCAAATTCAGATAAGAATGCTGACTATGCATACGATGAAAATAATCAATGTTTTAAAAATCACCAGATTGGTAAAAATCTGATCAGGAAAAAATGGTGGAAAATCTTGTAACCGTTTGTTTTATTTGGAATCGAAGTCTGCAACAGTAAGCAAGTATTTAGAGTATGTTTGGTAGAGATTAAAATTGAAAAACTAATCGTTATTGTAGACTTTTATTAGACGAGTGAGACCAAATAAATGTTATATTTTCAATTTTAATTGGATTAAAATTGGTACCAAACAAGCTAGTATGGTTTGCATTTTGAATACATGGGCCTGCGATTTAAACAATTTTCGGCCTTTTGGCCCATTTAGCTTCCACATTCTCATTTACTGATTTACTCATTTATGATACACCTTTCAAAAATTCGCATTGAAATCCAATTGAATGGACTATTAGTTAGCCAAGAAAAGTGAACTTTGATCAATTTTGACCAAATTGAAATGTGTAAATGGTAACTTTGCTATTTTTCCATATAAAATAAGTTAAAAATAAAAGAATATAAAACTCGTATTCTTTCGCACCATCCGCCACCCTACCCCAAACAAAACCACAACTAGCCCTAGTTGACCGTTGGCCACCGTTGGCCACCCACACCCAGAAAGCAAAGTTGCCTTTAAACTAAAATCAAAACCATCCCAAAACAAATGTCTGGTCTAGTGTAATTACCACAACAAGCTAGTATGGTTTGCATTTTGAATACATGGGCCATGTATTTGCGATTTATACAATTTTCGGCCTTTTGGCCCATTTAGCTTCCACATTCTCATTTACTGATTTTTTTTATAATTTTTTAAAGTTTTAAAATTATCGGGTCGATCCTGGTTCAACCCTGATTCGACTGTTTGACCCTTAATCCACTCGTTTTTCAGATCAATGCCCGAGTCGATTTTTAAAATATTGAAAATAAGACAACTGTAGGTCTTAAGCCAGCAAAATAGCAGCCAATATTTTTAGGGATAATTGTATTAGCAATTCCAAACCTTTGAATTTTTTGTAGATTTTATCATGACCCTTCATTTTTGATACCAACCTTTCAAAAATTCACATTTGAAATCCAATTGAATGGACCATTAGTTAGCCAAGAAAAGTGAACTTTGACCAATTTTGACCAAATTGAAATGTGTAAATGGTAACTTTGCTATTTTTCCATGTAAAATAAGTAAAAAAATAAAAGAATATAAAACTCGTATTCTTTCACACCATCCGCCACCCTACCCCAAACAAAACCACAACTAGCCCTAGTTGACCGTCGGCCACCATCGGCCACCCACACCCAGAAAGCAAAGTTGCCTTTAAACCAAAATCAAAACCATCCCAAAACAAAACCATACCCAAAAAGCTATTGAATCTACAAATGCCGAAGGAATTGAAACTCCTACTCACAGACCCATCACACAACTCTTCTTTCCCTTCTTTCTCCGATGACTCTTCTTCTCCATCTCCCTCTCTTACCTCTATTGATGCCCGTATGCGACTCAAATTCATCCTTTGTCATCTACTGTATCAAAGCTGTCAGATATGAACCAGCTGGAGCACAATCAGCAGCAAGAAGGCCAAGACGGATTGATGACAAGGCAGGAACAACATAATTATCTAGAAGTGAATTAGTTAGATTGCCTTTGTATAGTTTGTATTGAATCAGTTTCGCACCTGTTTTCCATGTAAATTAGTTAGGAAGTTAGTTAGAAAATGATAATGTTTTTTTCTATAGTTATAGGACCCCCATTGTACATCTTTTTATACGGTTGAATGAATGCATTTTTTAGCTCCTTCTCAATTCTTCAATATCATAATTTTATCATTCCAAAACTAACATGGTATCATAGTCAAATTGGAGGAATCAAATACTCCCACATACGCAAACATTAATCTAAATCGTACTCAAAATCCATAGCAAGCTGATGAAAGGAATTTAAGTGTTCTTCCTCATGATCCAACTCATCTCAGCAGTCCCTACTATATTAGCAACAATGATGGATGAGCTTTTATGCTGGTTATCATGTTCTAGACTCCAACAACTATTACTCCCGGGCTCGTTCAATGAGGAGAGCATTAATGATAAAAAATAAACTAGGATTTATTGACGAAACTCTGTGTGAGCCAAAGGATCCCAATGATACATTGATGGAACAATGGCTCAGGTACATTGATATAGTCATAACGTGGATGCAAAATGCCGTGCCAATAGATATCAAGAGCAACACAATATATGTAGAGACGGCTCATCTCCTTTGGCTTGATCTTGAGCAGCGGTTCCTTCAGCAAAATGCTCCACGCATATTTGAAATTAAACAGGATATCACCACCTTGATGCAAAACCAAGACTTTGTAAGCATTTACTACTCCGAACTCAAAATTCTCTTGGATGAGCTATTGAAATATGAAAGCATTCCTAGCTGTACTTGTGGGGGTTTAAAAATAGTGATTCAAAACCAGCAAAGAGACTGGGTCATGATATTTCTAATGGTGCTGAATGAGACTTACAAGGAGATTAAGACTCAGATTCTACTGATTAAGCCGTTTCCCAGCTTGAATGAGGTGTACTATTTGATCCAACAAGAAGAGAAAAAGGCGAGAAATATCTAATTCAAATCTTGCTAACTCAGATCATATGTCCTTTCTAAGCAAGAGAAACTTTAGAGAGGGAGGAAATCAGAGTTTCTCATCACAAAAAGAGACAGATATTATTGTACTCACTGCAAAGTTGCAGGCCATTCACTTGAAAGATGCTTTAAGGCAAATCCAAAAAGACCACTATGCTCTTACTACCAAATGCTAAGACATTCAGTGGATAAGTGCTACAAGCTTCATGGATTTCCATTGAGGCACAAGTTTAGTGACAAAGGGAAATATGCTGTCAACATGGTTTCTGTAGGTACAATGCCTAATCAGAAGGTTGTGAAGGACATGTGTCAAGTATTATTAAGTTAGCAGCAATACTCTCAGCTAATAACACTCCTCAGACCAACAACAAACTTTCAACAGCCGGCTTCTACTAACAATGTCTAAACACTTACTAATTCTTTCCCATCATATGACTTCAATCATGAATTATTTGGTATACCACTAAGTTTAACTGTATTTCATCACAATCATGGAAACATTTTCGAAACACCATGAATTCTAGACACTAGAGCAACAGATCACATGATCTATTCTACCTCCTTTTTTACATCCATTCAAGCTAATGCAGCTTATTGTGTAGCTTTGCCAAATGAAGAAAATGTCCCAGTCATACATGTGGGGACTATCAAAATCTCCGAAGTCATAACTTTACATAATGCGCTCTGCATTCCTACTTTCCTAGTTTCACCTTTAATTTGATTTTAGCAAAGAAACTAGCTCAATCTCTAAATTGTTGCCTTATTTTCTTTTCTAATTACTGCTATATCCAGGACCTTTTGACTTGGAGTACGACTGGAATGGGTGAAGTGAAAGATGGATTGTATCACATGGTGAGGAAGCCAGTTCATCTTTCAGCTTTGTCAGAAGTCCTCAACCAGTTCAAGTGTATATTATCTTCCTCTGAATCTATTGCTAAAAAACATAAGGAGTTTGATCTATGGCACTACAGATTAGGCCACTCTTCATACTCTAATTTCAGCCCTGATGGAAACATTCACATCCCTACATCATCTAGTATCAGTCAATGTCCTATTGTCCATTAGCAAAACTACATAAATTACCATTTGGTGTTAGTCATTTCAAGACAGGAGAATATTTTGAGTTAATCCACTATGACATTTGAGGACCTTGTATTGAATTCAACAAAGCTAGCTCTAAGTATTTTCTTTCTGTTGTTGATGATTTTAGTAGATATACATGGTCCTATATTCTATGTTTTAAATCTAATGCAACCACAGCTTTACAAATTTTTTGTACAATGGTTGAAATCAATTTAAAGTAAAAATCAAAACCATCAGAACAGACAATGGTGGAGAATTTAACATGACAAATTTTTACTTAAAAAGAGGTATAATACACCAAAGAACACGTGTTAAAACACCAAAACAAAATGCTGTGGTGGAAAGAAAACATTAACACATCCTGAATGTAGCAAGAGCCTTGAGGTTTCAAAGTGGCATTCCCTTAAAATACTGGAGTGATTTTGTATTGACAGTCGTGTACCTCATAAATAGAACACCAACACCTATCTTAGATCACAAGAGTCTTTTTGAAGTTTTGTTTCAGGTCAGACCAAACTATAATCACCTAAAAGTCTTTGGGTACCTAGCTTTTGCCACCACTCTTGTCAATGGTGGGCACAAATTTGATCCTAGGTTTAGGGAATGTGTTTTCATTGAGTATCATTTTGGAATAAAAGGGTACAAGTTGCTGGATTTAAGGACAAAGAAATTTTTTATCTTAAGAAATGTAATTTTCCATGAGAACATTTTCCATTCAAAAACATCAATCTCAACAGTTGTATTCCCTCAACTAATTTCAGCCATTTGAGTTTCTCCCAAAATCCTGCTATCTCTAATGACCATGTGACCTCTATTTTTGATAATGCTCAGCATGTTGAGCATAACACTTTAAACAGTACACCATATACAGAATCCTCTAACCTTCATGAAAACACCAATCATGATATAGCAAAGCTTCTCACTAATATTTTGGAATCAAACCATCCTATTGTTGCTCACTTACCCCGCAGGTCAACAAAATTTGCAAGGACTCCTCCTTACTTGCAAGACTTCATGTGTCAACAGGCCTCCTCACCTCTCCCATTTCAGAAGCTCAACAACAAAAAAGAAGATGGTATGACAGGTAATAACTTCTCCCTTAATGATGGCATTTCCTATGACAAGTTATCCACACCTCATTGTATTTTTGCAAATTCAATAACCAATCATTGTGAGCCTAAAATTTATCAAGAAGCCATTACTTCTCCTGAATGGCGTGTTGCCATGAAAGTTGATATTGAGGCTCTAGAACTTAATGATACTTGGGTGTTGACTAAGCTACCACCTGATAAGGAGGCCATAGGATGTAAGTGGGTATATAAGGTCACATTTTATGTTAATAGCAGTGTTAAAAGATTAAAAACGCATCTAGTGGCAAAGGGGACACTCAATAAGAACGACTTGACTATCACAAAACTTTCTTCCCTATGGTAAAGTTAATCACCATTAGAACTTACTGGCAGTGGCAGCAATCAAGGGATGGAGTTTGTATCAATTTGATGTAAATAAAGCAAGCTTCGCACCATTGGTATTCGAAACTTTCTAGCTTCATTGTTGAATAGGGATATACTCAATCAAAGAAAGATTGTGCTAGTATTTTCACTACTATTTTAGTGTATGTAGATGATATAATAGTGGTTGGTAATTGTATTGATTCTATTAATAAGCTCAAAGTCTCCCTAAATGAGAAGTTCAAAATCAAAGACCTAGGAAAGTTGAAATATTTTTTAGGCATTGAGGTAGTAAGGTCTAAGGATAATTCACATATGCTAGAGGAAGTATACCTTAGAAATCCTGGCAGACTCACGCACCATTGGTTAAACCTCTACTAGGATTCTTCTTGGTCAGAATGTGAAGCTCAACAAAGATGGGGGAGAGCTATTGCCTGATCTATCGCTTTACAGAAGATTAATAGGAATGTTATTATACTTGACCATCACCAGGCCTGATCTTGCATACTCGGTTCAATTGTGAAGTCAGTTTATGGGAAGTCCTAGAATCCCACATTTACATGCTGCTAATAAGGTACTAAGGTACATCAAAAGAGCACCTGGACAAGGGCTACTCTATCCTACAAAATCGAGGCTGCAGCTAGAGGGTTATTATGATTCAGATTGGGGGGCATGTATGGACACCAGGAGATCAGTAACTGATTATTGTGTATTCATTGGGAAAGCTTTAATATCATGGAAATCAAAGAAGCAACATGTGGTATCTAGATCTTCAGCAGAAGTGGAATACAGAGCAATGGAAAACCTATGTTGTGAACTTACTTGGCTTGGATATTTACTTAAGAATTTAAACATTGAACATCTTCAAGCAGCTATGCTGAATTGTGACAATAAAGCTACTATTCACATAGCTACAAATCCAGTGTTCCATGGACAAAATACATTGAACTTGATTGCCATTTGGTTCGAGACAAGATACAAGACGGTATCATCATCACTCAACATGTTCCTAGCACATCACAAATCGCAAATATTTTAACTAAGTCTTAAACTCTCAAAACTTTTACTCTTGCTTATCCAAGATGGGAGTGATGAACATCTACTCATCTTGCGGGGGGCTATTGAAGCTGCCAAATATGAACCAGCTGGAGCACAGTCAGCAACAAGAAGGCCAAGACGGATTGATGACAAGGCAACAACAACATAATTATCTAGAAGTGAATTAGTTAGATTGTTTTTGTATAGTTTGTATTGAATCAGTTTTGCTCATGCTTTCCATGGAAATTAGTTAGGAAGTTAGTTCGAAAATGGTTCCATTTTTTGTGTATTTATAGGACCCCCAATCCCATTGTACATCTTTTTTTACGGTTGAATGACTACATTTTTCAGCTCCTTCTTAATTATTCAATATCAGAATTTTATCATTCCAAAACTAACATACTGTGTTTATAAATGTATTACAACCTCTTTCATCTTCTTCAAATTCCCAATTCTAAATGGATTTTGAGTAATTGAGTAATTTGAAGATCGAAATGGATTTTTACAAAAAGCAAACCGCACTATTAGAATTTTGGGCTTTTGATTTGTGCTATTAATGCGGTAAATGGGTTGGAGTAGATGTGGTTGTAGGTGGAGTTGGCGGTGCCGACGTAAATGGTACGGTGGTAAGCCGATGGCGCATGAGTGGGATTTTGATTTAGTTTGGGGGTGGGTGTGTAGGTGGGTGACCTAAGGATGTTTTTGGAAAGAAAAGGAAATGGGTAGGGAAGCAACGATAGTGACGGTGGATTAGGACAACGATCATCAAATCGCAAAATCGAATCGAAACCGCTTTTTCAAAATTGTTGGTTTGAATTCATGTGGATCCATCAACGTTTTGATTTTGAAACAAAGCAAACCGCTTCGAAGTGGTTTGATTAAGGTTTCAATTTTTACAAATTGTTTCAAACGGCCAAACCATTTAAAAAAAATTTCGAAGAAAATTAATATAATTTTTTTCATACCCATTAAAATTAATCACATTCAAGTTAAAAAGATAAATCCATATTAGACATAACGCAATTAAACACAATACCTAAGTCTAATAGACAATTATCCATCCCAATTAACTAATTAATTGAATCATACACAAATGCACATCAGTTATCATAACTATGAAGGTAAAACACTCAAATTGGAACAAGTGTTTACACAATTATTGTCCAACCATATTCATCGATATCCCATTAAAATGTGTAGACTTTTAAATCTAGATTCTAATCAAACTTACACATTTATTTTCCTTCTACAAATAATTTTCTTGAAATTTCGCCTAAATTTTCAAGTCAGTTTATCAATTTTTTATTTTTATTTTTTGGTAATTGTTTGCAATATTTTATTGATAGTTTTGTTTTTTTGTTCTAATTTGTGTAGGACTCCCTTAAATTTTTAGTTGACAATTTTTTTTGTTTATTTGCGTCTCAATTTCTTGGTCAGGTTACTTGATTAATTGTTTACATTTTAACTTAGTTTTTAGATTTTACTGTTAATTGCTATAGTGATTTGGTGGATTAATGTTTAAATTTCTTGAGTGCAAATATAGCTAAGGCAGTGATTTGCCCTAAAAATTTGTTGCATAGTAACAAGAAATCTATCTTATTTCATCAATATTTGGATGAGGTAGAAGTATTAGATGATTTACAAAAAGTTATACAAATTATTATCATATTCAATATTTCTATTCATTTTCTTTTATTAGTTATTTTATATCATTTAAATATAATGGATGAATTCATATACTATGTTCTTATGTTTATGAAGTGAATGAATAATGTGTTATAATTGTAGATGTTCTGCCAATTAGTAACGACTAAGGAGTTAAAATGTTTCTATCTAGTTGTTGCATTATAATGATTAAAATTAATGAATTATAGAATTTTGATTTGTAATATTTTTAATGTTGTATCATTTATATTTTAATGTGAAAAAATTTAGATTAATATTTATGACTACATTTATATAATGAATTTTTTTCTTTGTTAAAACATGGTTTTAAATCAAATCAAACCGAAAAAATGGTTTGGATTGGTTTAATTTAGAAATTCAAGTAGTTAGGTATGGTTTGGTTTAAAAAAAATTTAAATCATTTTAAGTGGTTTGGTGATGAGGTTAGTGTGAAGGAACATGCATATGTATATTTGGAATGTTTGGATGGTCGACGTTCGAAGAAAATGGCATAACTTTTGCATACGGTATCCGTTTTGGGCCATGACCCCATTCCGAAAAACTCGCGATGATAACGTATGATGAATTTTGGGCGTTTGAATTCGTTTTCTAAGTCAAAACGGTATTTAGTGTTTCATAATTTATTATTTTCAGTATTTACTTATCCTATTTTGTAGCCCAGCCCATTTAGGGATAGCTGGCCTAGTAGGTTATATGTTCTTTTAATATTTAAGATTTCATAACGTCTTGTAGGGTTTTTTTGTTGTTCATGAAATAAGAAAAAACGTTTGTTTTCTTAAGATGTAATCTGATTGTTTGTGTTGTAGACTCGAGCTACATCATTTGGTTTGAAAAATTGCCTCAAACCGTCCAAAACGATCTGTGTTCACCTTTGGCGGTAACGATTGTAGATTGATTTGGTTTGGTTTAGTTTAGGGAGAGGGAAGATGATGAACACTGAGAGGGTGGGCGAGTTCCTGTTCTTTATTTATTTTTTTTGTATTTTTTTTACTTTTTATGATTTTTTTGTTTATTTATTTGATGTAATAATTTTAAAGTTACCATTTTACTCATTTCAATTTGGTCAAAATTCACTTTTATTGGTCAACTAACGGTCATGTTCCATTTTTTTGGATCCTAAATGCAAACTTTTTAAAGTTTTGAGACTGTAGGTGATACAAATGAAAAATTATGATAAAGTTTGCAAAAAATCCAAGGGTTTGGAACCACTGCTATAGTTATTTCTAATCTATAACATATTATATCATATCAAGTGAGAATATTTTTTTAGACCATTTTAACCTTATTACAATTCAATTATTTTAATAATATCTTTCTTTTTATTTTTTTAGTATGTAATAAATACTGTAAAATCTTTGTCATATATGAATTTTGTGTTATTAATTTTCAATTAATTAACATTCGCATTAAATTAGACTTAATAAATCTTGATTTGATGACTTTTGATGTATATGATTCTAGGGTTATTATGAATGAATTTATTTCTATTCATATATTTAGGAATTTTAATGAGTGTTTAAATTTAAGCGTTAGCAATTAATTTTTATATACCAAATGTAGTATGAAAATGTTGCTCATTTGTAATATTTTATCATCACAAAAAATTTGAATAATAAAAGTTGAGTTTTTAGAATATAATTTTCTTCTCTTAAATTTCTATTCTGAGTTTTGTTTTCTTTAGTTTGTTCGTAACTCATCAAATCCTCCCAATAAGTTGGTATCAAATACTCCGTTCATCCCATTTATATAAGTTGATTTTGTTTTTCACACGATTAAGAAATCTTATTTAATATTATTGAAAAAACAATTTTTGCCAAAAATTTTCCTGATTTACCCTTATTTAATTATCAATAATTAGTAGTAAATTATTGTTGAAAGTAGTAAAGAAATAAGTGTATATTAGCAAACGAACAAAACAAAACATTTTCAATAAAAAAAATAAGACTATATAATGAGACAAGAAAATAAGGACAATCAACCTATATAAATGAGACGAAAGGAATGTTGTTTTTACAACACTTATAAAATATACCAGAATAAAGTGTAAATCACGTTCAATTTTGACTAGTATATATAAAAGAAGGGAGCAATACATTTCTAAGGTATTTACTTTACCCAATTTCAAAAATACAAAAA
>CAIGRO010163127.1:0-13670 GCA_903798355.1 Fraxinus baroniana | reverse complement strand
GATCACTTACAGGGTATGTGTTTATTCTTTGAGATTGTGCTATTAGGTAGAAAGCTAATTTGTAAAATATAATACCCTTATCTACAACAGAAACAGAATACATGGCAACTACAAAGGCATGTAAGGAGGCTATATGGCTACAGTTGTGTTGATTCTTCCTCTAGCTAAGTTAGCAACCTTTCATTCTTCAATAGCCCCCGCATAATGGAGAGTAGATATTTGTTACTCCCATCTTGGACAAATGTTGATAAAAATGAGGTGAATTTAGAGCTTTGGTCAAAACATTAGCAACTTGTAAACCACTATTAACATACTCAATTTGATGCTTCCTTCGAGAATCTTATCTTAATCGATGGAAATCAAGTCCAGGCAAAGATCCATTGATCTTTGAGGGAGGACCGATGACTAGGTCGCGATCGAAGCAAGCCAAGGAGGCTATGGGATTACTTGCTCAAGCTACACTAAATGAAATGTCGATCACGACAAGCAAATGAACAAGTTTCATGTTGGGCTCGGAAGAAGAAAACAAATGGATCAACTTAGTTCAAGGAGCGGACAAATGAGTATCATCGGAAGCTATGCGACTGCATAGCATAAATAGGCATGCGGTCGCGTGCCTCAATACCAAACCAAAGGGAGCCTTTCAAACACCGCATAGTTCATTCCGAGTGCGGATTTTTCCAATTTTCGCGTAATCTTCTAATTAAGTTAAAACTCTTTTATGGAATTTTTGAATATCTTTAAGACTTAAATTCCGTCTTTAACTAGGTTTTATGGGTTTCCTATATATAATATTCATTATCTTTATTGTAAACAGACAATTATTGAGATTATTATCGTGAGGTTAAATTGCTTTTTTCTCTTTCTTCATTGATTTAATTTTGAACTTTTCAAGAATTAAATTCTTGTGTCGTTCTACAAATTCAAAGTAAGGTTCATAAGTTTTGTAATCACGGGTCAAGATATTGTTTGCAATTGTCTTGGTTCTTGATTCAACAATTTATTGGGTCGAGCTTTTCAAATGTTGATTCTTGGCTTTCTTGGGTTGTTCTAATTTGGAATGGATTCCGTAGCTGCAATCGTTACGTGGGTTCGCATCAGTTGGTATCAGAGTTAGGCTCCAGAAATCAAGGTTATATCCTATTTTTTTTCTTTTTTTTTTTTTCATTTGAGTCGTTATTTCCTTTTCTTATGTTCTTCTATTTGAGTCTTTTGATCCGTAATTTTTCCATCAAAAATTCAAAGGTTGTTTTTGTGCTCATTTTGAGTCCGAATCAACTTTCTTTTTCTTTGCCAATATCATAGTTGATTTTTGAGTAAAACAAAATCAAAAAAAAAAAATCAGTAAATTAAAAAAAAAAAACTTGTGAAAGTCAAATTCAATATAAAAAAGAGGTATATTGTTATTATTTATCTCGGAAATTTTTGGCCAATTATGTTATCTATTGTGTCAAATTCAAGAACCACTTGCTTGAATTCAAATTTTATTCCAATCTTTTAGTTCCATTCCTACTTCTTGAGTCATTCTAGATTACTTTCCTTACTTAATTCCTTGTTTGGGCTCCACAAGAGTTAAAATCTTGAGTGGGATTGAATTAATTCTTTGAAGCATTTGCAAGAAAGCATTGAGTGGAAAAAGGCAGAGTGGTGAGATTAATAGAGAGAAAAAGCCAATTTGAGTGATACACGAGCGTATATATGTGAGAAAAATATCAAAATAGATTAGGGTGTCTGACAGGGATGGTTCTACTTCAAACGGGAAGGATAATTAAGTTAACATGTCGGATGAGGTGATACGGCAGTTTGAAAGGTTGTTTGAGGATTGAAAGACGGATTGGATAGGCAAAATACATTGCTTGCTAATTTACGACGGGAACACTCTAGAGAAATTCCTAATACTAAGAGGCAAGGAAAGTGGGACCACATAGATGAATATGTTGGAGATTGGGAAGCGGATAGTGATATCAATGATGATGTATTGATGGATGTTAAGTTAGGAAGAATAAAGGAAAAAGGAGTTAGGCATGAAAGAAGGGGTAGAGAGCTTGTTGGAGATGGTATCGATAGAAGTATGAGCAACATCAAGATGACAATTCCTTCGCTCAAAGGAATGAGCGATCCAGAGGCATACTTGGAGTGGAAAAAGAAAGTGGATTTGATATTTAACTGCCACAACTACTCGGAGAAAAATAAGGTAAAAATTACGGTGCTTAAGTTTACTGATTATGCTATTATTTGGTGGGATCAAGTAGTAACATCTAGGAAGAGGAACCATGAGAGGCCTATTAATGCTTGGGAAGAATTGAAGGCTATCATGGGGAATAGGTTTGTGCCTAATTATTATTATCGGGAGCTTCATCAAAAATTGCAAAACCTCTACCAAAGTTCAGGAGTGTGGAAGTTTATCATAAAGAGATAGAGATTGCGATTATTAGAGCAAATGTTGAAGATGATAGGGAGGCCAGTGTGGCCCGATTTTAAAATAATTTGAATAGGGATATAGCTAATGTGGTATAGTTGCAACATTATGTGAAGTTGGAAGGCATGCTACAAGTAGCTATGAAGGTGGAAAGGCAATTGAAGAAGAAGGGGACAGCTAGGTATACATCGGGCTCTTTGGGTTCTAACTCTTCTTGGAAATCGAAGTGGGATAGTAATAATAAGGGTGATGTAGTTGTTTCAAAAGGTAGGACTGAGCTACCAAAGGGAAAGGATGAAGTTGCCATCCAAAGTGGATTCCCAACCATCTAGAAATCGAGATATCAAGTGTTTTCGGTGCTTGAGATCGAGACACATTGCTTCTCAATGTCCAAACAAAAGGACGATGATCTTAAGAGATAATGGAGAAGTGTTTAGTGATAGTGAGGGTGAGGGTGATATCATGATGAAGTGATGTGTGATGTGACGGGTAAAAAAATAGGTACCGCTTTACTAAGGATGAGAAATCTATTACTCTTGCACCGTTGACACCACAACAAGTGTATGAAGATCAAATTAAGTTGAAAAGCGAGGAGAAAAAAAGATTGAGAGAAAAGGGGAGTGAGACTGACCCTTCACAACATGAGAACAAGAGAGAAAATAGAAACGTGGCTAAAAGTGAGAAAAAAAAGAGTAGAGTCACAAGAGACAAAAGTAAAAGAGTCTTGTAAGAGGAGAGAAAAATAGAAAGTGAATTTCTTTGCGAAAGGGAGTGAGTTGAAGAGGGCAGTAGTTGAGAACGACTTATGGTCTTGTTGGTTTATAAGGAGTCATTCCTCAATTTTGAGGAATCTAACACACCCCTCCCTAGTTTAGATACTTTATTGTTGTAGGAATTCGAAGACGTGTTTCCAGATGACATTCCTAGTGAGTTACCACCCATTCGAGGCATTGAATATCAAATTGATTTAGTACCTGGAGCTGTTATTCCAAACAGACTAGCTTATCGGAGTAATCTGGAGGAAACTAAGGAACTTTAAAGACAAGTTGAAGATTTGATGAGTAAATGGTATGTGAGAAAGAGTATGAGTCCATGTGTCATGCCCGTACCACTTGTATCAAAGAAATATGGAACTTGGAGAATGTGTGTCACTGCAGGGCCATCAACAATATAACGGTAAAGTATCGTCAACCTATTCCTAGGTTAGATGATATGCTAGATGAATTACATGGATCATGCATATTTAGTAAAATTGATCTTAAAAGAGGATATCATCAAATTAGGATGAGGGAATGAGATGAATGTAAAACCGCTTTCAAAACTAAATATGGGTTGTATGAGTGGTTGGTTATGCCATTTGTTACTAATGCACCTAGCACATTTATGAGATTAATGAACCATGTTTTACGTGCATTCATAGGTAAATTCATAGTAGTTTACTTTGATGACATGTTGGTATATAGTAAGGATTTAAGTGATCATATAGGACATTTGAAATATGTGCTTGTAGTCTTAAGGTAAGAACAATTTTATGCTAATTTTAATAAAAGTGTACATTTTGCATGGAAATGGTTGTTTTCCTTGGTTATGTCATTAGTGTTAGGGTATTGAAGTTAAGGGTAGGCGTGGGTTGGGTCAGGTCGATTTTTTCCCCAACCCAAACCCAACTCAACATGGTAGGTTTGATTAAAATTCAACCCAACCCAACCACCCATGTGTAGATTGAAACCCAACCCAACCAAATGTCGGTCGGGTTGGGTTGGGTTGGTCAGTTCAGGACAATAAGAATTTAAATCCACCACTTAATCACTTCCGGTGTGTTATGACTATAATTCCTTCAATAATAAAATCATTCAATGAAACTGTTATCTTCTTCCCCAAACTAGACATCATCTCCTCCAATCACATTTTCAACTAATGGAATTAAAAATAAATCTTTCAGACACACAGACATCATCATATATGATCAACTAAAATTACACATGCATTACAAGAACACATAACCTCAGATGTACTGGAAAGTGACTATTTGCAGATGTAACTTCAAGAAAAAAAGTGTAAATAAGTAAATACCATATGGGCAGAATTATTAGTCCTTGGAGTGTCCTCTTCATTGTAATTGCCCCAGCAGTATTGGTTTCCAGAACCAGGAGTAGGCACTTCATAAGCTCGTGAAGGAGGACTTCCAGGCTGAAAAAATAGTCTAGAGTTTAACAATTAACATCACTTAGTTTGTTATTGTTTAGAACAACAATAGATGTAAGCAAATAAGGGGACTCCTATAACAGACAGAACCAATACAAACAGTTAAGTCTCTAACCAGAACAACACGAACAGGGATTTAACAATTTCAATCCATTTTACCAAAACAAAATCTTTTTTTTTTTTAAAGCGTCGTTGACAAATTAATTGCAAATGCCAACAATCTTTTGAGCGTGAAGTAAATCGTAAGTAGGGTAGGAGGTCTTTGGGTGTGGAAATATGAAACTTACCATTAATTGCAAAACGTCGACAAAAATCAAAGGAACACAGAAATCAAAATCTGAAACTTATTTCCATCAAAGGACCCTACTTATTTCCATCCAAGGACCCTACTTATTTCCATCCAAGGAACACAGAAATCAAAATCTAAAACTTACCATTACTCTTGATGGAGGTGAAGATCGGTGAAGAAAGGCGAAGAGAGAAGTCGGTGAACAGAGGAAATGACAAATGAGGGGAAATGAAATGAGAATTTTAGGGTTTTCCTTTTACCATTTTAGTTTGACAATTTTTTTTTTTTTTAAATTCCCGGGTCGGGTTGGGCGATTTTGGTCGGGTTGGGTGGTTTAACCCACAACCCGACCCACTTAACCTTCCCAACCGATCGAACCGAAAAAAATGGCAAAATACTGACCCAACCCGGTCGGGTTGGGTTGGATCAGACGGGTTGAGCGGGTTGGGCAGGTTTTTGCCCACCCTTAATTGAAGTGGACAAGGAGAAAATCAAAGCCTTTAAGGAATGGTCAATACCTAAAAGCATAACTGAAGTAAGAAGGTGCTAAATTGCTAGGATTTGAATATGTTAAGGACATGTATGCTAATGATCCATATTTTTCTAATATATACGAATCATGTGATAAAGGTGCTATGGATATATTCTTTAGGCATGATGGGTATTTATTTAGGGAAAATAAGTTGTGTTCTTAGACGTTCAATGATAGAATAATTAGTACGTGAGGCACATAGTGGTGGTCTAATGTGTCATTTTAGGGTAAAGAAGACCTTAAAGATGCTAAGTGAACATTCTTATTGGCTTAAGACATGAAGGTTGACGTTGATCGAGTTTGTAGTAGATGCACCACTTGTCAAAATGCAAAATCTAAGGTTTTACCACAGGGTTTATATACTCCATTACCGGTTCCTAGTGAACCTTAGGTTGATGTGTCAATGGATTTTGTTGGGTTTACCTAGGACTAAGAAAGGAATGGACTCTATATTTGTGGTGATAAATAGATTTAGTAAGATGGCACACTTCATTTCATGTAGTAGAACCGATGATGCCACAATATAGTGGATCTATTCTTTAAGGAAGTAGTACGCTTACATGAGATTCCTAGAAGATTGTATCGGATAGAGATATTAAATTCCTTAGTCATTTTTGGAGAATTTTGTGGAATAAGTTAGGAGCTAAACTATTGTTTTCTACTACTTGTCATCTACAAATAGATGGGCAAATTGAAGTAGTTAATAGGAGTATGATACAATTGTTGCGCACTATAGTTAATATGAATTTAAAGAGTTGGGAGGATTGTTTGCCATTTATAAAATTTGCATATAATAGGACCACAAATTCTACTACTTCTTACTCGCCTTTTGAAATTGTATATGTTTTAATCCACTAGCACCTTTGGATTTAATTCATTTACTTGTGAATGAAAGGGGTAGTTTAGATGGAAAGAAAAAGGCCGACTTGGTGAAATCACTCCATGAAAAGGTAAGGTTGCAAATTGAGAAGAAAAATGAGAATTATGCCTCTCAAGGAAACAACAGACGAAAGCGCATTACATTTGAGCCAGGAGATTAGGTTTGGGTGCACTTAAGGAAAGAGTGTTTTTCAGAACAAAGAAAGTCGAAACTGCAACCACGAAGAGATGGTCAATTCCAAGTCCTTGAAAAGATCAATGATAATGTCTACAAATTAGATCTTCCAAGTGAGTATAATGTTTCGGCTACCTTTAATGTTTTTGATCTTTCTCTCTTTGATGCAAGAACATATTCGAGGACGAATCTTTTCGAAGAGGGAGAGGATAATGTGATCCATGATAAGACGGCAAGTCCAGGCAAAGATCCATTGATCGTTGAGGGAAGACCGATTACTAGGTCGCGAGTGAAACGAGTCAAGGAAGCTATGTGATTGCTTGCTCAAACTACGGTGGACGAAACATCGATCATGCGTCACAACAAGCAAATGGACAAGTTTCGTGTTGGGCTCGGGAGAAGAAACCAAATGGATCAACTTGGTTCAAGTAGCGGACGAAGGAGCATAACCTGGAAGTTAAGCGACCGTATAACATAAAAAGGCATGCAGTCGCATACCTCTACTCTGAACCAGGGGGGCTTTCAAACGTTTATGCGACCGCATTGAATTACACCATGCAGCCGCATAGTTCGTTCCGGGGAGAAATTTTTCCAATTTTCGCGTAATTTTCTAATTAAGTTAAAACTCTTTTATGGAATGTTTTTAATATCTTTAAGACTTATATTTCGTCTTTAACTAGGTTTTATGGGTTTCCTATATATAGGATTCATTATCTTCATTGTAAATAGACAGTTATTGAGATTATTATCAAGAGGCTAAATTGTTTTCTTCTCGTTCTTCATTGATTTAATTTTGAACTTATCAAGAATTAAATTCTTGTGACGTTCTACAAATTCAAAGTAAGGTTCGTAAGTTTTGTGATCATGGGTCAAGATATTGTTAGCGATTGTTTTGGTCTTGATTCAATAATTTATTGGGTCGAGCTTTTTAAACGTTGATTCTTGGCTTTCTTGGGTTGTTCTAATTTGTCGTGGGTTCTGTAACTACAATTGCTATGTGGGTTCACATCATTGAACATTGAAAATTCATATAGTCTTTACATCCTCTGCAAAAATTAGCTTTCAACCTTCATTATTTATATTGTGGTCTGTTCTTTGCGGTGAAAAAATCATATTCTAAATCCAAATACCAAACTGCTGCTTCCTTCATATCTATCACAGTTCCGAAAATCAAAGGAATATGACTTAAGTTCCAATCATTGAAGAACGCGGGTGTTCTTCATTAATCCACAGGATATAAACTATTTCTCAAAGTTGGGAAACACTACAGGAAAGCGCAATCCATAAAAGCTTTGGAAACTGTAGCTGAGCAACTAGGAGCACGAAATCTAGAAGAACTATTGGAATTGCAGTCATGAGGTCAGATAGTATGTTTCGTCGTCTCTAGTCTGGTGGATTGTAAGTTACAAATCATTTATAGTGGATTGTTGACGACAAAGTGCTCGGAGTTTTTACCCAGTTGGGGTTTCTCCGTGATCAATTATGTATTCATTTATTGCTTTCATAATTGCCGTAATTCAACATAGAAAAATCTAAATTGCATAATTGACCATCTAGAAAATAATTAATAGTGACTTATTACTATTTAATTGTTAATTTTTTTTTTTTTTTTTTAAATTTCGCGTAATCACATATTCACTCACTCCTCTAGGTGTAGTTTGGGTCAAACTTCGTATTTTCACATAGTGCTACATTTGATGTCGAAAACCATGGTGTTTTGCATCCAAGTGTACCTATGTCGTTGCATCTCAGCTAATGTTCCAATAAGGGATCACTCGGGTCTACAGGTTTACAAAGGGAGCCATCTATGAACCCCAATTTGTTCTTGATTCTAAGAGCCCTTCTCATCAATTTGGCCCATAAATAGTAATTATTGGCTTCCAAGGTAAGAGTGTAACACCCCGACCCGCATGGACGGAACGTCACTCAAACAATTGTACCTTAGCTTTAGACTTTGAAATTATCTAACATAATAAATTAATTAACTACTCTTTTAACGAAAAACATAAACATTAAGTTTAATATCTTCTTCAAGAATTATTATTATTATTATTTTACACGCAGTTTACTATATATAAAAAAAAAAAACTACCAATGAATTTCCTAAGAAAAAAAATCTACTTTTAGATATTAACATAATTCCAAAAGCATTTATAAAAGAAGAAAAGAGTCATTTAGCCAATAAATAAAAGGTTTGATAGTCTCCCTTGCATGAGCTGCTTTTAGAAGTAAAAGAAGAATAATCTGTTTTGACTTCCCATTTTCGTGATAAGTTTTAAAATAGACTTGTTTACATCTCTCCCACTTCACACTTCGGAACGCACTATTCTTATAGAGATAAACACGCTTCACGAAGCTCTAAGGAAAATATAGGGAACTTCTCATAGTATAACATATTCAAAATTTGACTTTCATCGGCAACATATGAGGTGTTAAAATATTTTCCAAAATCGCGCTAACAATAATTAAGGTGAGGTTGTTATTGTTGTTGTTTTTTTTTTTTTTTTTCTATCTCATATGGTAAGTGAAAAAATAAATTCATTTGCATAGCTATCAACCTCGAAATTTCATGAAATTTTAATTTAAGGTAGGAAACTCCTTACAATATGACATATACAAAAACCAGCTTCCGTCGGCAACATATAGGTTATTAAAATATTTTTCAAAACCCCGCAGCATCTCGATTTAGAAGGTAACCCATGACAGTTTATTTAAAAAGACAAAATTCTAGAGACGTCGGATCGACGTGATTTCAACTTTATTCAGTAATTAATCCATGAGATTATCAATCCCCATTGATTTAGTCCAAAAATTCCAAGTAACGAATGAATTATAAATTTTTAAAGTCAAGGCAGTGACAGAAATTTTAAACAAACAGCAACATTAAATCGCTAACAATTTTTTGTTATTGTAAATGGTGACTTTTAAGGTAATTTCTATAACGCATAACTACTTTTAAAAATAACTTATTCATAGAAGTATTCTTAAAATAGTTTCTCACATAACGTTCATAGAAATCTATTAATATGAAACAATAGTAAACGTTTCTTAACCAAATTAAAGCATTAAGTCACATGCTTCTCCATAGCACGTTGCACTGTCGTCTACCACCATCCACATCCCAAGCAAGACAAATCAACCTATAGGAAGGGAATTAATCCAAGAGTTTGGAACTCAATAGATATCATTGGTGCATTTCGTTATCAAATTAGAAAAAATCGAACTATAGATTCATACCGTCGCGCGTATATGGATTTTCGACAAAATTCAATTTCTGTAGAATTATTATAACACTTAGAGCTGGAAAATGATCATCCAAACTATATTAGTGCCAAAGCATCGTACCCGAAAGCACCAATTCATTCATACTTTAACGTTTAACGAAAATTCATAACTTGAAACAAAATAACCACTATACCTACCTTAATTTGAAACTTTGAAATGGATGAATTTGGACGGAGAATATTGTTTTCCCGACGACGCCCGAAACTTTTAGAATTTGCTCCTCTCTTATGTTTCTGTTTCTTTTGAAAATCTTTTTCCTTGATCAAAGCGTGTTTTTTTTTTTAACTTGTATACAAAATAATTATTGGAAATGAGATGAGAATGATTTGGAGAAAATGAAAAGTCTAAACTCTCATTTTGTCTAGTAAAAAAACGGTGGCAACATCTATACCCATTTAAAAGAATTTAAAAGTAAGATTTAGGTTACATTTCCTTGCATTATTGTACTGTTACGTGTGTGTATATAATACTAGGTCTAAGCATCGTGCAATGCACGTTTGCTTAGTTTATATATAATTTTTTTTGGTTAATTAATTAACTAATGATGTAATGTTTATGTAATTGATAAATAATTACACATTGTGATATATTAAAAAAAACATTAATAGAATCTATAGCATGATCNTAAACATTGCTCATAGTTTTATGAAAGCTGTTTGAGATAAAATACTTGGACAAACTCAATCACATTTATCTTCGCATATATTCAGAATTGTGCTTTCTACATTAAATCATAATCAATTTTTTCTTTCGTACTATTATATTATATCAAAATTTGCACTTAATTATGAACATTTTATACATAATAAAATAATAGATAACATTACGAGGCATCGAGGTTGAGAATCAAGAATCACAAGTTTAGGCGTGTCAATATGAAGAATAAGCGTCATAATGTGTTTCGTATTTTTAATATTATTTTAATTATTTTTAAGACATTAAATATATTTTTATATAAAAATTAGATTTTTTACTATATCATAAAAGAAATAGATTTTTTACCTTAAAAAATAAAATAAAAACGGAATTAGGAGTTTTGGAACTAAATAAATAGCATGGGAACTTAAATCTTATCTAACTATTTATTAATAAATAGGCCTTTTTGAAAGAATACTAAAAGGAGTAATCATTTTTTCTTTTTTCCGAAAGTACCTTCAGAATTCCTGATTCATGCCAACTATTGACGATTCCATCCATATAAGAATAACTAACAAAGAAACACACTATTCCATCTAGGACAACAGATACCATCACAAGCAAAAGTTTCCCATAGTTTTTCTCAACATCGGGATCACTTCTCAAATTATATTTCGTGTTCACGGGGAGCTGGTCACTGGAATAATAAGCAAGATGAGAAGAACTATATAGCTAATGGCACAAGAATTCTTCTACCAAAAGCACAATAAAATAAATGCTATATGGAGTTTCTAAAATGCAAATGAGAGGAGAACATTATTCAATCCTTTTACCTTCCACGAGTGAGAACCATTAGACATATGCAATCCCTCGTTAAGGACATGGTAAAGCTTTGACTAACCACGTGATTGAAGTTGAGAAGACGAGGGTAAAGATCAAGAGTAGTGATACGGGCAAGGATGTTTGCGTAGGGAACGCGTAGGCTTTTAAAAAGGTTTTTCTTTTTTTAGAAAGGGCCTACACGTAATTTTCAACTAAAAAAATAAATAAAGATTATCAATGCACAGTGCTCCTTCCGAAACCCAGTTGACGGTACATTTCTCCAGCATCATTTCGACGTAGCAGTAAAGAGTGTCTGGTTCGTCTTCTTCACTGTTTTTTTTTTCCTGTTTTGAAAGTGGGCTGCCGTTTCCCTTTTTTGCCCTCTAAACAATAACTTAATAAATCATTGCACTGAGAATAGATGCCCTTAAACAATAACTTAATAAATCGAAAGGTGAAAGCTAGTTCAACATGAGGAAAGGCATGGGTTAAGAAAAAGATTATTTACAGTGTAAAAACTTGAAGCTAACTGAGAATAGATGGGACTAATGCCATCTAATGTTGAAAAAAGACCCTCAATTCAAAAAAGAAGTCGCCTCAATTCAAAATGAAATGGCTATTTGTTGAAATGAAATGGCTATGCAGAATAACAATCATTCTTCAAAAAAGAAGTCGCCTCAATTCAAAAACCTTTGCAACACTATTGTACGCACAAACCATGTAATAATCGAATAAGACTATTATAGTCTGCTGAAAACCCAAATAAATTCACATTTATCTGTCACAACAATGAAAAAACTCAAAGCAAACCAGGAACAGATGGGAATAATGCCATCTAATGTAGAAAACTCACTCCTAACATCATAGTTTTCCAATTATTCCAACAATTCAATGCAATTCAATTCAATGGGAAGAATTTTCAGATTGAAAAATGGATTGATCCAGTCCATCAAACTTCTAGACCCCTTCCAACTCATTTCCCGTGACTTCTCATCATCAATGGCTTTCTCTGTCTGAGGCTTCTTGCACAGCATGAAATTTTGCACCCCAAGCAATCCAATCGACTCCCACGGAGACAGAACTACAACCAAAGATAGCATATAAACAAAAACTCGTCCTAATAGATATACAATTTTCACTCAAAATAAGTACAAAATAAATGAAATTAAGCACCTAAAGCTTAAAGCAGTCGCATAAATATTGCCCCTAAAAGCTTAAAGTTGATAATCAAAAAGTTCATCAAAATTATAATACATTGATCAGAATCCCCTAAATTTATTTATATCAATTATTCTAAAAATCCAAAAATATAACATCTATATAGGCACAATCAATTATTCTAAAAACCCAACACCGTAACACTAATAAAAAATCGGATGCCCTTTGCGTCCTGATTCTTCTTCTACTTGTAAAGCAACATATTTCCCTTTTTTCCCCTTTATAATTGAATGGCAAAAACAAAGAACAAAATGGAAAAACGAGAGAACAAAAAGAAATCGATTCAAGGACACAAAATGGGTTTATCGATTCACGGGTCGAGACCTAAGCAGCGGTAGTACCAGCCTTCATTACAGGATCCAAAACAGAAGAAGGAATTGGCAACAAAAATCCCCCTTCTTGGAGAAGAAGAAAAGGAGGAGAACATCAATTGTACAGATGATATTTCCACCATTCACAATAGAATTGAATCTTCGAAATAAGCAATTCTTTGAAACAATTATTCTGCACATACCCTGAAATCATTGCACCCCAACTCTATCCTTCAATGGAGGTTCATCAAAAACCAATCTTGCTGTGTAAATATCCCCAATTTTAGCATACCCAGAAATCAAAATTGTCCATGAAACAACACAATTCCAAGAAAACTCATCAAACACACATTTTGCGGCTTCCATATCATCAAAAGCACCATATCATCAAAAGCAGAGTACATGAGAATCAAAGTATTGCCCACATAATTATCAAACAAGAAACCCAATCTCCAATTTACCGTCTTTTCATTTTGCACATGTTTTTACCGTCTCCAATTTAAGAAATCTTTATAGAGGAGAGAGAAGCAATGGAGCTCCAACCACCGCCCCAGCCACCCCCATTGCTGTCGAGCCAATCACAAGCGAAAAATGAGGATGCCATCAGGAAGAAGAAGAACATGAAGGTGGAAAGTGGAAACTCAAGAAGCCTCTTTCAAATTTCAATAGCCAAAGTTGTTCCACTTCCCACATATTCGTATGGATGAAGCACAAGAAAAATTGCCTATAAATAAATGAGCTAATCGATCTTTCATATTTTTCCTGGGCCCTTCAATTGATGGGTTGGAAGTTGATAAGTTAATAGTTTATATTATTTATATTTATTGAGAACAGTTTTTTATTGATTTGTATTTTGCTATTTAATGGAAACAATAAAACTAACGGTGGAAAAAGATTTT
>CAIGRO010163121.1:0-12643 GCA_903798355.1 Fraxinus baroniana | reverse complement strand
GTAGTGTGAATATATTTAGCCAAAGCCCAATTGTCCAACTATTTTTTTTTTAAATAGGTAATCGATTCGGGGTGGGCACCATCACTAAATACCAGACTCGCCCCTAAATGAAGCGGTTCATTAAAATCAAAATCATAACCGCCCCATTGCACCTCGGTTCGATTTTTTTGTCACATTTGGTTAGGTTAACTACGATTTTCGATTTTAACAGTTCGAATTGTCACCCATATTCGGAGCTCTTGGCTTGTAATTCTTGATCAAAATTTGGGGTTACTTGGGTTTGTTGTGGGCAATTTTTGGTTTTCCTGTGGAGTGTGTTGGCACAATAGTGGGTATGGTGGTGAGAGGGAGTTGTGGTGATGACAGTAGTCAAGTGTGACGGTGGCAGTTGGGTGGTAGTGTCTCTCACTAGAGAAGAAGAAAATATGTTCTGATTTGGGGGTGGGAGTTTATATATCGATATTTATTATTTGATTTTTAATTAATTAAATAACTCATTTAATATAAAAAGTACCATTTTGCCCTTTTAATTTGGTCAAAATTGATCAAATTTAGTTCATTTTTTGGTCAACTAACCAAAAATTGGACGAAATCATCAATTTTAACTTAATTGTAAGTTGAGAGACTGCTGCAACCATTTTCCCTTATAATAAAATATTGAGAGTATAATAGACTCTCTTGAAGGCTGAAGCTGCCCTATTATAACGTTCCGGACCTCCGGTATAGAAATCTTAGCCCACGGCCCGCCCGTTCCACTCGCAGTTCCCACAATCTACCTCGCAAAACCCTCGTAAAACCGCAAACGTACAACATGAGTTTCGCAGCGTACAAGATGATGCATTTGCCTACTGGCGTCGAGCATTGCGCCTCCGGCTTTATCTCCCATTCCGCCGCCGACTTCACTCCCCGAATTCACGCGGTATCCGCCGACGACCTGGACTCCGAATGGCTCACTTCCACCAAGCCCGCTGGCCCAATACCCAACCTCATCACCGCTGCCGCCAATGTTCTCGAAATTTACACTGTCAGATTGCAGGAAGATTCATCTTCACCTGTGGACTCCAAGAATCTGGCCGAGCCCAAGCGCGGCGGTGTCTTAGCTGGCATTTCTGGGGCATCCCTTGAGCTAGTTTGCCATTACAGGTTTTTCAAAAGATATGTTTTTAGGTCATTTTTGAAATTTTTTCTCCTTTCTGGCTAATTTGGGGAATTGGTGTACATGCTCTTCATCAACTTCAATTCTACTGATATCAAACTTTAAAGTGGTGGTCAGAAAAGGGTGCCCCAATTAATGGACTGGCGACGACTGTAATTTGTACTGAACTGGAATTGAAGCTGATGGCATTGTCCTGAAAATTTTTGTCAAATGTTCTGGCATATAGGAAAATGCCTTTACATTAGAAATTTTAGTTGGAAAATGTGTTATTTATTGCATTATATATTTTAAAATGTTACTGTGGTCATTGTCGTTAATTAATAATTAAAAAAATTAAGGACATGATAAATAAGATAGGAATTCTCTACAAGTTCAATGACTGTTCACATGCTCAGCCTGGATCTCAAGCTCTTGTAATAATTAACATTAAAAATTTTAGTTGGAAAATGTGTTTTTTATTGCATTATATATTTTGAAATGTTACTGTGGTCATTGTCGTTAATTAATAATTAAAAAATTTAAGGACATGATAAATAAGATAGGAATTCTCTACAAGTTCAATGACTGTTCACATGCTCATTTTGATTTGTTTTTACATATATAATAAAAAGTTTGGAAATGGATTATCTTTTATTTTGAATCATGTGAATGGTATGATTTGAATAATTCTTAAAATGGCAGCACATGAAATTATGTAATATGGACGTGTTCTCTTTCTGAATTTCTAGAAATATGTGCTAGTCATATTTGGAAATGAGTGTGCTACATACTTATCTTCATAATTTTGTGGGTGCTTTTGTTATGTAGTGTAGGTTTCAGGGCAATGTAGAGTTGTTGGGGGTGTAACCTTGTAAAGGCAAAATTGAGAGGCTCTTTAAAAGTGAAATGCTCTCTATTTTAAAGAGTTTTAACCTTTAAAATCATGTCTAAGGGATTTTTTAAATTAACATTTTTAAATAGAGCGAGGGTTTGAATCTTAAAATTTGGAGCCAAACTTACTCTCTATAATTAAATGCGTTAAAAAGAATTTCAATTGTCAATGCTCCGTATATAGACCCTACTAAATAATATATACAACGAAAATGAATGGGTATAATATATTAATTTGGAGGCAAGTTGATGATAATAAAATATAGGAAAAAATAATGAAAAATATCAGGAGTAGTAAAATTAAGTGTTAAAAATAAAGAGACTGTTGGAATATTTAAAATCTTTTACTATGCTCTCCAAATTGTAAATATGCTCTTTAAAAGTAGTCTCTAATAAAAAGTTTGGACCTGGATTATCTTTTATTTTGAATCTTGATATTGGAAAATTTAGTTCTGTGAATGGTATAGTTTAGATAATTCTTAAACCTGCAGCACATGAAATTATGTAATATGGACGTGTTCACTTTCTGAAATTCTAGAAACATGTGATAGTCATATTTGGAAATGAGTGTGCTACTAAAATATCTTCAACATTTGTGGGTGCTTTTGTTTTGTGGTGTAGGTTGCATGGTAATGTAGAGTCGTTGGGGGTGTTACCTTGTGGAGGCATTGATGGTGGAAGGAAGAGGGATGCTATTATATTGACTTTTCAAGATGCAAAGATTTCAGTCTTGGAGTTCGATGATTCAATACACGGGCTTCGCACCAGGTGAGTTTTGATCTTGTTAACATGCTCCTCCCATCCTAGACCCGTGGGAGCAAAAGAGTGTACTCGTTTTTCGATTCACTGGTGATGGCAATGCCTGTATTATCTCTTGAGTATACTCTCACTCTTCCTCAATTTGTATTGATGTGACTCTGAACCGTTTTATGGGGGGATTAGAAAATGCTTGCAAGTCAGGAGCTTTGAATAATTACAAATTATTAGTTGAGAAGAGAATGCATATCGTTTGACTTGTCTTGTTAATGTGAGTTTTACTTCTGAATCTGTTTAGATAGTTAAGACATAAAAGACCACACTTCCTATTGGACTAACGTTCAATGGCCTTGATGCAATTAAAAATTCTAATTGCTTCTAGTGTTGTTTATTTCACATCAGTCTTTTATGGATGCTACTATATCCTGTTATTACTTCTTATATGGTTTTATGTTTTCTTCAGTTCAATGCACTGTTTTGAGGGTCCAGACTGGCTGTACTTGAAAAGAGGCAGAGAATGTTTTTCAAGAGGTCCACTGGTGAAGGTTGATCCGCAGGGGAGATGTGCCAGTGTTCTTGTTTATGGACTCCAGATGATAATACTCAAGGCAGCCGAGGTTTCCTTTTACTGTCGTGTCCTATTCTCCTTTCGTTTTCTTTTTTGGCATATATCAACATCTGTCTAGTTAGTTGAACATTCTGCATATTTATTTGCCTTATAATATGACCAGAAATAGCGAAGACAATAAGATAAAACTTTCTTGATCATGTGTATGACGCTTTTAGACTTGATCAAGGATGATAAGATTTACCTGTTTGTCAGAAGCAATGGTAAAAAAATGTATAGATTTAATTTAAAATACTAGACTAATAAAACTGAACTGTAATTTTCTCTCCTGTGTCCTGGATATGCGCCGTCTGTATATGAGTATTTTGTTCCATCTATAGTTTTCTAATCTTTTTATGCTATGATTATTTACAGTGCCTAAACGCACTNTGTAATTTTCTCTCCTGTGTCCTGGATATGCGCCGTCTGTATATGAGTATTTTGTTCCATCTATAGTTTTCTAATCTTTTTATGCTATGATTATTTACAGTGCCTAAACGCACTCACATATATTTGTGGAATATTATGAACTCTTACAGACATGATAACCCTACGAAACTGCAAAATATAAAGATAATTCTATAAAACCTGCTTTTTAATGGTTGTGCTGGTGGAATATGCTTATGGACGGATAACTTACTCAGATATCTTAAATGGATTTTTATGTCCTGTTTGTGAGCCTGTAGGTGTCGAGCTAAGTGTGGTTGGGAGCAATGGGAATGATAATATGACTTCTAAAACGAACTTGCATTATTGCATAATAAAATTTAAGAGTTGAAGGTTAAGAATTTTTTTACAATTGATCATATTAATTCACGTAGCATTATATACCCATCAAAATGAGGCTTACAAAAGGACTTGTCTTTTATACTAGCATCTCCGCACTTGATTGTATTTTTCATTTGTAGTTTTCAATTAAAGCAATTGAAGGTTTATGCAATTGAAAATGATTAGTATAACCAATTGAATGCTAAACCCTGTTGGAGCGTGTTTGCAATGTGATTTGTCATTAGAAAGGTTTTTGAATTTGCCAACTTCCAATATTTATTTGTATTATTCATATAAACTTTGTTTGTATTTAATTGTGATATTTTGATGTTAGGCCAGTTCTGGTTTAGTCAGCGAGCACAACGCATTTAGTTCAGGTGCTACTGTTGCTTCTCGAATCGAGTCATCGTATATTATTGGCCTACGAGATCTTGACATGAAGCACGTTAAGGACTTTATATTTATACATGGTGAGAACACTGAATTTTGTTTTCTTTAATAAGATTACTTAGCAGATTAAGTATGAGTTAAGGGGACCAACGCGGCTGCTCTTGCATGAGGACTATATTTTTTGTAATATGCACCTTCTTGAAATTTGTGCTTCTAACTTGTACATATTGCACCTTAGTCAATTTAAGATTTTTTCTTAGATATATATGTTTTTAAGTTCTGCATCAAATTGACTTCCTGCAACATCCTATGGCAGACGTTTTTTTTTTAACTGTTAATCAGTGTAGGATATCATCAAAAAACATTTTCTATTGGTTCTGATGTCCTTACTGTGATTGATATGTGATTACTACGTACTGATTGCTGGTCCAATATAAGCGTAAGAAATTGGTAATAGTTGGTCTTTGAGAATTTTTCGTCTAGAAAATGTTGTAAGCCCATCCTACTGATGTGAAAGTTTATCAATTTGCTGAATGGTCTTGAAAAAAGAAATTCTGCTTTCTGGCTGTGCTATAGGGACAAGTAATTGTTCCCTTTCAAGTTCGTGTTTTCACTCCTTTTTCCAATTTTGAAATGATACTGTTCCTGAATTTAGGCCACTAAAATGTGTTATGGATCTTACATATTGACCATAAGACACCAATCATTTACAGGTTACATTGAGCCTGTCATGGTTATACTACATGAACAAGAGCTTACATGGGCTGGCCGTGTCTCGTGGAAGCATCATACTTGTACAATTTCTGCACTTAGCATCAGCACAACTTTGAAGCAGCATCCACTCATATGGTCGGCAACTGTAAGTTTTAACCCCCGTCTGGCACCCATTTTTTTCTCCTTTTCATTCTCATTTTTTTTCTCTTTCTTCATTTCAACCACACATTCTATCAATAAAATAATATTACTCATAAACCTAAAAATTCTCCTTACTTTTTAACCACACATTCTTCCATCAATCACTATTCAAAAACACATTTTCTATTAAAATGGGTGTCAAACACCCCCTTAATTTCAATATAATTTTCCGATTAGTTTTCTCATGATTTCTCATTATTTTGAAATGTCAAAGAGATCTTTTAAGGGCCATTACTTGTTCTATCTAAGATATTTTTCCTTTAATATGAAGATTACCGTACCAGTCATTTTCATAGTGGTGATGGATATTTTCCTGTCCTACAGCTTAGAATTGAGTTCAAGTATCTGTATACTGCCAACTGTATCTTCTCTTTCTGTACTATGGACATTAATAAAACTGCTTTCCATACCATTTTAGTCGTGCCTTTTCTGATGCGATGGTGGGAATTCTTACGAGTTTCTAAGCTACAAGTACCATCAAATGCAATCTGTCGGTCTCTGTTCACAAAGTATTTCTAAAAAAGTATCATTTTAGATATAGCTATTCTAGCCCTGGAAGTCCCTGAAGTAACAATCAAACTATCAAAGTTTGTTTTGGCACTTATATCAATAGAAATCATCAAATCAATCAAAATCAGGGGCAGCATCAGAAGTCATATATCTGGAACTTATCTTTATTTACGTCAACTGTTGGCTAGGCATTACAAAATTCACTAGATGCAAAAGGGCCAACATTATAACCTAATAATTTATGCTCCTTGAACAAAATGACAATCTTTTTTCCAGCAATGTAATCTTTTTGTTGTAGGAAACTGAAAAATCTTTCATTGAAAGATTATTCTTTGTGACAAGCAAAAATTTCTTAATTTGTCTTAAAACTGATCGTCAACCAAATTTTTGTGGAAATATTCTTTCACTAAAATATTGTAGATGCTACTTGGTATGTGCTGAAACCAAGTATACACTGGATTTCTTAGTTCTTTTCTATTTTTAATGAGTAAAGATATGGTTTCAAGGTACTGAGGGACTGCAACCTTTGGAATACAGTTCTTGTATGGACGAATTAAGCTAAAATTTGGAAAACTTAGCCTATGTTTGGCCCCCATTTTTTCGAACATATTCTTCCATAAAATAATTTTACACGTAAATCGAAATCTTTTCATAATTTTCTAACCACGCATTCTCTAAAAAATCACCATTTAATAACACATTTTCTTGCAATAATGGGGCTCAAACAACAGCTTATTCTAAAACTACATCCAAATATTCATGTAATGGAAGTTATTTTGTTTAATTTTGGTCTGGATTTGGGTATTCAATGGCTTCAAGTATCGAATATTTGAATTCATATATTCTCTTTTCTAGCTAAAAATCAGGATTCAAACTGGCCTTTAATGTGGAATTATTTAAGTTGTGGTTGACTTAATGTGAAATATGGTTGGTTTTTTCTGTTTGATGCTTCAGAGTCTCCCTCATGATGCATACAAGCTCCTTGCAGTGCCATCTCCCATTGGTGGAGTTCTTATAATTGGTGCGAATACAATTCATTATCATAGTCAGGTTTGGCTCCTTGAAGTGCTGAAATTTTCCACTGTTACTCTAAATTGTCATTGGTTTTCTGTTGCTACATATGTCTTTCCTGCTCTTGATTTATTAATATTTTAATTGGCAGTCAGCATCATGCGTATTAGCATTGAACAATTTTGCGGTTCCCGTCAGTGGCAGGTGAGATGCAATGCCTCTCCTTTCTGCTCCTCTTCCTCCATCCCTATATATTCAAGCGCACTCTCCTTTTCTTCTGTTTTCAGGATCTTGCTCTAAGAAGTTTATTTTGACTTTTTATACCAAATTATGACCACTTCTCAAACTGCTACGTCAGATTTTTTTTATTATACGATTATTTGAGTTTTTTTACCACCTCTTTTTAATATGCTTCCATTTTTATAATATTGGTTTAATTGTCTTAATGAGTTTCAGGGGAAGTCAGTTTTGACGGTAAGGATTCTTGAAGGATTCTTTCCAGATAATGAAGGGATCAAAAGAACATTCTTTGAATTACCTATGAATATACATAAATAAGTGATCGAATCTTAAATCTAGTTTATTATGGCTATTGGTTAACTGCTTCAATGGACATTCCTATTAATTATCGTGGTTTCCTCTTTGTTGCTGATTGGAGAGCTTTTGACATTAAATACATCATTATTCTTTCATAGGACAGTTTTTTCTGTATTCTCCATTAGAACTCTGATGTTCTAGGTTGTTTTTTCTTTAAATTTGCCTTAGCATATTTTAATACATTAAATTCTCTTATGCCCTCTACATGGTATCTTTAGTGTAAATGAGTTTTCCCTTTTAAGGCGGTGGTGTTAACAAGTGTGCATTATTTACTGCATTTTGGATAAATATGATGCTCTTATTCTACCTTATGTGGTTAGTTCTAATGTGGATTGTTTCCCCTCATTTCAGTCCAGAGATGCCTAGATCTGGTTTTAATGTGGAGCTAGATGTTGCCAATGCAGCCTGGTTAACAAATGATGTTGCTATGTTCTCAACAAAAACTGGGGAACTGCTTTTACTGACTCTGGTTTACGACGGGAGGTTGGTAACTTGCTTTTAATTCATATATTTCTTTTTCCTCTTTTATCAGGACAGAATTTGGAACTTCTACTTGGCAGGGCATGCCCCTGATTGACTATACCCTGTAATATATTCTATGTTCTTACAATTGAGAGTCATTTCATATATTTGGTTGTCCATGCATGTCACCTTGTTGTTTTGACAACAAAAACAAATGCAATAAACTTTGATCATATATTGTTTTGTAAAGGTCGAGATGTAGAAAAGCTTTTAGGTTCTTTGCTGCTGCATTTTCTGGCATTTGAATCTTCTCCTGTATAGTCCCCTTTTGCCTTCTTTGGCATATAAAAGATCTTTTGTGTCACTTATTCTGCAAGTCCTTAGTTTGTTTCCAAAATTCTTGCCACTTAATCTTTCAAGTTAAACTTGAGTTCTGTTACACAAATATGTTTTCTTGCTAAACCCTTAGTTGCTCAACTTACTTGTCTTGTGATTGCTCGTAAACTGTCAATGAATGAACTTTTATACTGCACCCAACTTTTTGAAGATTTTGAATTCGATGTGATAATGCATTTGGGATTTTCTATACTATTGATGTACTAAATGCATTGGCTGAGGTGAGGATATGATGCACAATGTTTCTGTCCCAAATCCTGCTTGCAGCTTTATGGAAATTCTACGATGTAAGCTCAAACTCTTCAGTAGCAACTAACAGATGAAATGCATACATCAGCAGCGATCAAGAATGAATGAATTTCTTAATGTTCTTGCTAATAAATGCTGTGCTATATGTGGTTTGAATCTGGGTCACAGTTTTGGTGAATGGATTTTAAACAGTACCTCTTTCCTTGGTTTCTGGAAATACTCAGCCACATCCCATGCTGGATTTCAGTGGACACGTTGGAAATTGAAGTTGTCATCTCAGGATTTTACTCCTGATTTTTGGACATTTGATTTTTATGTGTGATGACGACTTTTGGATCCATCATTTACCTTCTTTGGTTTTCCTTTTAATCACTTTTCCCAACTGTAGCTTAACTAAGTTCCTTCTCATTACAATCTCCGTTGATGTTATATAAAATTTTTGGACACGGAGAAAGGAAAAGAACATGAGCACCCAAAATTGTTGTTATTACAATAGGGTTTCATATCCAAATTTGGTGCAGTACGTTCTGGTTCTTCTTTGGATTTAATTGGCTCGTCTATTGGTTTTGGGTTGGTTTTGTTAGCTGGTCTTATTCCTTGAGAGCTTTGCCTCATTGTTTGTGTTCTTGAAATGCTTCAGACTATGATAAAAGTTGGTTCATTTTTTCACTTTTACCTTTTTGCCTATGTCTCGGTACTTAGAATTGAGGTTGAGCATCCACCTATATCCTGGAACATTAGCAGTGAAAAGATATGTACAGGGCTTTTTTTATTTTATCACATTGAGACTGAAGAGTTCATCTCGAGGGAATAATAGAAATTCAATACCTATCCAACATTAATAAACAAAAAAGTTACAAGAGGAAAATTAGAAAGAGAAAAAAACTGAAAAATAAAATATCGGGTGCATGTGCTACCAATAAGGTGACACTTCATTTTCTGATACATGTTCCTTTTTGAGGAACTCCCTCCATTCTGGTGTGGAGCTAAATGATACCCTTTTATTCTCTGCTGAACCCAAATCCATTCACAAATTTCTCTTCCATTTTTCTCCATGATTCCTTGTGTTTATAAATCTGGCTCGAGAAATTCAAGCAATCTGACCCGTAGTCAATGTTCTCTGAGTGCCATTTCCTCCATTTCCATTTTCCACTCAACTATTAACATGGTTTTATATGTATTAAAAGAATTAATAATATTGTCTATTTCCAATAATAAAACTCTAATTGTCAATTAATTTAAATTCTATTTTTTAGTTCTATAATACTACATATATTTTCAATATAAGCAAACTCTGTAGTTATCTATTATCTTAAAACAAGTTTACTTTTTTTTTTTTCCCTGAAATGGTTAATTAATAAACATTTTATATTTTTAATAAGTTATTTATATAAAAATATATATCTATTAAGTAATTTGTTTTGTCATCCATTGCTAATAATAATGAGTTTTTGTTAGGCCACCAGTGCATTTCACTTACTCCAGGCGCAGGGATAATTCTGGGAAAACAAATCACAGTTAAATCTGGCTCGAGAAATTCAAGCAGTCTGACCCGTAGTCAATGTTCTCTGAGTGCCATTTCCTCCATTTCCATTTTCCACTCAACTATTAACATGGTTTTATATGTATTAAAAGATTTAATAATATTGTCTATTACCAATAATAAAACTCTAATTGTCAATTAATTTAAATTCTATTTTTTAGTTCTATAATACTACATATATTTTCAATATAAGCAAACTCTATAGTTATCTATTATCTTAAAACAAGTTTACTTTTTTTTTTCCCCTGAAATGGTTAATTAATAAACATTTTATATTTTTAATAAGTTATTGATATAAAAATATTTATCTATTAAGTAATTTGTTTTGTCATCCATTGCTAATAATAATGAGTTTTTGTTAGGCCACCAGTGCATTTCACTTACTCCAGGCGCAGGGATAATTCTGGGAAAACAACTCACAATTGACGTGTAAGGAATGATTTAAAAAAATAGGGGGGATCTATTATGTAATTTTGTTAGTTTGGTATTCTGTTGGGGATTCGGGTTTTACTGTTTTGGCTAAGAGGGAGAGAATAGAATATAGGGGGTGGGGAGCTATTGCTGAGAGTATGAGAAAAAATGTTATGTATTGAGCTTGCTCAATTTAAGCCTCTCGAATGCTTGGTTGTTTGGAAATTATTCAGTCATTAAGTAAAAATTTCTCTTATCAGTTTTCTGTTCTTTCCCGTATTGCCTAATTCTACTTTGTTTAGCTAGTGTGTATCAAATTGGTATCAAAGCATACAGACCTAGGAGATGGCAGCCAAAAATGTTGCTCAGCGAATGAATTCGGTGGTGGAAATGGTTAGTGCTGTGCAAGGAGAATTTAAACGGGAAGTGGGAACGTTGAAGGAGGAAATACAGAGCATGAACAAAAGGCTCGAACAGTTCCTCAAGTTGCAAGAAGAGACGGCTCGAGGCAGTTCATTCCCGTAGAAGGGGGAGAAGATAGACAGCCCATTCGTGGGGGAATCTCAGGTAGTAGAGGGCGGCTTGGGTTCAGCTGGATTCCGACATGAATTTCGATTCTAGAGACTGGAGATTCCACTGTTCGATGGTTCGAATCTGGATGGATGGATTTTGAAAGCGGAGCGATATTTCGCCCTCAATCGGTTGACAAATGAAGAGAAGGTTGAAGCGGCGATTGTGGCGTTTGAAGGGGATACCCTGTTGTGGTATCAGTGAGAGAATAAGAAGCGATCGATTGTTCTTTGGGAGGAGATGAAGATCCTCCTCTTGAAGCAGTTTCGGGCATCACAAGCAGGGTCACTCCATGAGCAGTGGTTAGCTCTTGTTCAAGAGAGCAACTTGCAAGGTTATCGTCCGAAATTTATTGAACTGTCGGCACCACTGGAGAACGAGTCTGATGAAGTGGCTCTGAGTAATTTTATTAATTAGTTGAAGCCAGAAATTAGAGTGGAGGTCCGGATCTTGGAGCCCAGCAATTTGGGCTGGGCCATGGATTTGGCCCAAAAGATAGAAGAAAAGCTGTGGGTGACTAAAGCCCACAAATCAGCTTGTGGGTTTCATAGGATGGGGGGACTAGCACGAGAAAAAGGCTACCATTCTGAAGCTTCCAAATCCAATTTCGGGGGAAATTAGACTACAATGAAATTTCCAGGGACGGTGCGGCGGTTGTCGGACTCGAAATTGCAGCGGAAGCGAGAAAAAGGAGTGTGCTATAGGTGCGATGAAAAATGGGCACCTGGGCATGCATGCAAGAAGAAAGAATTGAATGTTCTCCTTACCGATGAAGTCGAAGAGGGAGAGCCGGAGAGGAGAAAGAATTGGAAGCAGTGGAGGTCGAACTGGAGGCAGCCGAACTTAATCAAGTGATGGAAGTCTCGCTCAACTGAAGGGGATGATCGGTGAGTAGGGGGTCGTGGTCTTGATTGATCGAGGTGCAACTCACAATTTTATTTCCTTAGACCTTGTCAAAAGAATGCACATACCTGTTGTGAAAACTGAGGTCTATGAAGTGACTATGGGGACCGGGACAATTGTACGTGGGGAAGGCCTATGCTGGGAAGTAACTCTTCATCTGGGATAGATATTGTGGAAGAATTCCTTCCTATTGGGTTGGGGAGTTCTGATGTTATCTTGGGGATTCAGTGGCGGAGACTTTGGGGATGACTCGTACAAATTGGAAAACCCAAGTGATGAAATTTAGGCTCGGTAATGAGTCTGTCACACTGCGTAGAGATCCTGCTCTTGGGAAGACACTGGTTTCTTTGAAGGCTATGATGCAAACCATTAAACATGAGGGAGCTGGAATTTTGGTCGAGCTTAATCAATTGGAGGTGTTGACCCCAAAAAATGAATCAACAGAATCCCCGTCACTTCCCATCCACATGGCGAGAAAATGATAGGGTTTTGAGAAATCTCCCCTTAAAATGAAATAAATTCACATATA
>CAIGRO010163102.1:0-18804 GCA_903798355.1 Fraxinus baroniana | reverse complement strand
TTGAAGTAAGTTACATATTTATTGAGCGAATTGACAAGAAACGCATCTCGTGGGGGTTCAGGGACAACGTCCCCGACAGGGATCGACCTGCTCGATCAGGTCGAGGGGGCAACGCCCCTCATGGGGGCTCAGGGGGCGTTGCCCCCGATGGGGATCAACCTACCCGGTCAGGTCGAGGGGGCAGCGCCACTCGTGGAGGTTGCCCCCAAAAGAAATATTGATTTTTATGTATGTATAGAAATTGAATATTTTCTAATAATTTTGAATTAAATTATTTATAAATGAAATTGTATTTATAAATTATGTAAAATGTAAATAAGTAGAATTTTTTACCCAAAAAAAATGAAAATAAACAAAAGGCACGAGTACGGAGACATGAAAGAAATTTTGAGTTTATTATATGTATATGTATGGAATGAAGTAAAAAACTTAAAAAGAAAAAACTGAAGGCAAAAAAAAGTAGGGACAAATAATATTTTTAATCGTCGTTTTAAAAAAAAAAAAATGTCGCCCCCCATGCACGCACGGGGAGAACCATACACCACGGAGCAATGCTCCGTGGTGTCCGCTCAAATAGCATTGGAGCGAACACCACAGAGCAAATTCTCCATGGTGTCCGGAGCACTTGCTCCGATAATTTTTTATTTTCTTAAAAAAATCTATAACAAAATCATGGTTTTTATACGATTTTAGTTTAGATTACATTATTCTAAGAGCAAATGTATATTCTTGTATTTTATTTTGTTTTCTCTCAACCTTTATTTTTATTCCTTCTTCTCTAAATTTCTCTATGCTCTTCTTTCATTTCACCATTCTCTATCACTTTTTATCATCTTATTATTATTCGAAGAGCAATTCTTGTCTTTTATTTTATTTTCTCTCAACCTTTCTTTGTGTATAAAATCTTAAATTCTTGTCTTTTATTTTATTCTTCTCTGGATCTCTGTCTACTCGCTCTCTATAACTTTGTATTATCTTGTGTATAAAATCTCAAACCTATATAGTATCAGGCAGAAAAATATACAATATCGAAAATATAAAACTAAACAAAATTGAAAAAATCGAAAGCCCTTACCCAATGGAGATAATTTTGCCACTACTGGGAAAAAGCTGAGAAAAATCGAGGAAGCCAAATAAACGAATGATTTATTTGTTGTTTGAAATCAAAATATATAATGAGAAAGAAGAAATTGTGTCATTGCATTTACAACTTTTGCATGTATATAGCAACTAAGTCAGTTTGTAGATTTTTTTTTTTTTGTTTTTATAATTAAGGCAGCAAATGTTTTTGTCCATATGCAACAGTAATCAACCTGTTTCAAACCAGATTAATGTGAAAATAATGAGAAAGAAGAAATTGTGTCATTGCAATTGCATTTACATCTTTTGCATGTATATAGTAACGAAGTCGGTTTGTAGAATTTTTTTTTTCTAAATTAAGGCGGCAAATGTTTTTGTCCATATGCAACAGTAAGGAACCGATTTCAAACCAGATAATGTGAAAACCAATGTGACAAGAATGAACAGTGAATCTCACATTCAGTCTTTTAAGAGAATGAGTTTTTAATTAAGGCGGCAAATGTTTTTGTCCATATGCAACAGTAAGGAACCGGTTTCAAACCAGATAATGTGAAAACCAATGTGACAATAATGAATAGTGAATCTCACATTCAGTCTTTTAAGAGGAGTGATAAATTAAAACTGAAAACATGATCATCTTTTAAATAAAAATCCTTAATCACGTGTTAGACACATAATATTTATGAGAATTTCGCGACATATAGCCCATGTTTGAGCCACATTAAAATTTTCATTCTTCCTCTTTTACTCATTTTCAACAACACATTTTTCAATAAAATAATATTTTCCATCACATCAATAACATTTCATTCATTTTCAACCCACATTCTCCATCAACCTACTATTCTAAAATACATTCTTCCAGAATAATGTGGCTCAAACACACCCATAAACGGGGAAATTGGAGCATTGGTTTCCAATCTATCGTGTTAGTGCAAATGAGTTCCCATTCTATTATTTTGGCTTACACCCCAATGTGTCATTTTTGTTGCACCTCAGTCCTCAACTGACAGAATCCATCCAAATGATTCCTAAAGTGTGTGTGCTTTTCAAAAAGACTACTATACCCTTACTCTTAATTATAAATAAATAAATAAAAGAAAAAAAATCAGATCCTTCGTATCCTCTAATTCAATATTTGGAACACCCCATACAGCCCATCACCGCATTTTGTCGCACGCTGATCCGACCAAGTTATCAAATTCCTTATCCTACAGTCAGGGGCGGACCCAGAATAATTGTTGAGTGGGGGCGAGATTAGGGCGGAGCTTGCCCATCGAAGTAGAGGGGACTAAAGGTGAAGGGATGAGGGCTACGGGAATTTATTTTTTTTAGGAGTTGTTGAATAGTTTAGATTTAATTAGATTTTCACAACTAATTCATGCTATATAGGCAATGAACGAAGCGTCTCACCATCAAACCCACAAATATATTCACTCTGACCATGCAACAGTTTTTGCAATCACAGGCGGTCAAAATGAGATTTACATAACATACCAATTCTTCAATAATATTAGCCACCTGAACTACTACGTGGTCAAAATACTATCCTTTCGAATCGTGGACTTCATTTGTCCAATCATCTCCAAACCCTTCTGGCAAACTGTATTCAAGTGAGACGGAAATTTAACCATCAACCTCTTCACCTGAACTACTACGTGGTCAAAATACTTTCCTTTCGAATCCTGAACTTCAATTGTCAAATCTTCTCCAAGCCCTTCGTGGATCCGCCCCTGCCTACAGTCGCATGCTCTCTTTCTCAACCCATCTCCAATCTGTGCTTCTTCCTCCCGCAACCCATCTTAATCCCAAAACAATTACAAAGAAAAGAATTATTAAAAGTGATAGATTGGTTAGGAGTGAAGTTCTCAGTAGTGGACTACCAGTTGGAGGGAAGAATTCATGAAGGAGCTAGTTATGATTTCTTTTTATTTACATTTTTTAATTAAGAATAAAAGTAAAACGATATTGTTAATAAAAAATGTAGACACTTCAATTCATCAATGGATGATTTTGTTCAATGAGAACTTAGGTGCAACGATGACACAGTGATAATCTAAGAGCATCTCCAATGGTGCTATAAATTAGATTTAAAGTGTGATTTAGATTTCAAATAGATCGGAAACTTTTTTTTATATCCAAAAGATGCAAAAAGTTACAATCTCATTCGCGCCTAATTTTTCTTTTTGTATCTTTTTACTATAGCAAAATTTGGATTTAAATCCACCAAGATGTAAGTTAGGACGTAAAAGTGATTTCGAAGGTGTCATTTTATACACAATTTTACATCACCATCGAAAATGCTCTAAAATTTTTTTTAAAAAAAAAGGAAGAAGAAGAGTGAGGACTCGTTTGCTAATAAGACAATAGGTCGGAGACTAATGCTTCAATTTTCCGTATAAAATGGGACAAATTACCAACGGAATCCTTCTTTTGTTTTGTTAAACCCGTCGATTAAAACAAAGAACAGATGCTACAACCAATCAAGTGGGACCCATCTTCCCAACGTCTTAATCAAAGACCAAAAAATTTTCCCCTGCATTTGCCTTTCCCAAATTCCATTCTCAAGATTACCGTGAAATGTAATTCCAGTCAAAAGCTATTAATATTAATCGAAAATGGCGACCTCTGCCTTCAAATCCACCACCAGGAGAGGTGGAGCTGAATCCAAAGCCCAACAATCCACGGCAACCAAACGACGATCCCATAGCGTCAGCGCCGTTTCCCGAGCATCCCACGGCCGTCAATTCGATCGAAGCAGTTCGATTTCTGATTTCTCATACAAAAGAGATAACCCTCTCTTCTGCCCGGATAATGAAATAGAAAACGACAAGGGAATAATTGGAAATAGTGATGAAGTTGCTTCTGTTAATAGTAAATTTTCAGTGTATTCTTCGAATGCGATTAATGGGAGTAGTATTGTTGATGAACAGAGAGGGCGTTCGGTGACGAGAAATTCTCATGATGGCGGTGATTTTAAGAATGGGATCGGTCGCAGCCTATCGCGAGTACGAGGTCGTTCTGTCTCCAGAGGTCACTATGGAGGAGGAGTTTCCGAGGTTTAGTCTATAATTTCTTTCCTGCGATGCTCTGATAATCACTTAACAGAATAACAAAATAATAGCTTAATGATAACGCGATGCTGTATGATACTTTTATGGTTGGAATTTACTTACTGATTTGTTAACAACAAATTAACCGGTCTTTTTTAAATGCTGTTAAGATTTGTCATTTAACTAATTATCTTGTCTGGTTGAGTCAATGTCTAACACAGTTGATTGAATATATTATGGCCAAAATGAAGATGAAATCTTGGTTCTTCCTCGACCAATGGACTGGTTTAGGATTTAATTAATTATGGTAGAAGTAAGGTCGATACGGGTCATAATCTACAAAAAGCTTGACCAAACATAAACTAAATGAATCATCTAGCAGCGTAATCTATTCTCCAAGAAGATAGATGAGATGCCTCTCTGTGTCCATGGAGTGTAGCTGCAATCAAAACAGAGTGTTCTTGTATGGATCACTTTTTTAACTTGGTATTTTATTTCTATGACAGGGTGAAAAGGCACAGGATAGGGATACATGGATGGGTGCTCGAAACAGGAATGTGAAAAAACAGACTAGTAACAATGTGAAGAAAACTAATTCAGTTAGAAGCGAGGGTGATATACGGAGTCATGTCAAGAATGCACGATTAACTATGATCCAGAATCAAGCTATTGATTGGTTGGAAGATGATTCTGCTGTGAGCACGGTTTATGTTCTTTTCAATAAAGTCGATACCTCATGGTCAATTGTTATAATGACTTAGTAATTTGGGCATTTCTACATTTTTTCAGTGTAGTTTGCGAATTCCAAATGTGGATGATGGAATTTCAACAGGTTCTTTGTCAGAAGCAGAAGAGAAAATGGTAATGTCTGTACCCTGGCAAATGAGAGCGAGCCTGGAGTATGTGCTTTAAACTTCCACGACATTTTAGATTCTGTGTGTTGAGTTAGTAGCCTTGCTTCATTATTACTAGTTTGGGGATTAACTTTCTTCAGTAGTTGAATCATTTTTACCAGCGCTTCCAAGGATCCATGTTATATGATCATGTATCATACTTTAGTAATTTGAGGTTGATCCGTGAAGTGATACGTAAGGGTTACATAAGGTTGTCCTATCTACCCTAATCCCATTTAGGAGAGTCGCTTTCCACAGTTACTACCCTTACAATACCTTGCCGTACCGAAGGGACTCCTCCCCCGCACCCCCAACTTATCTGTTTCTAACCTAATGGATTAGTTGATTCTTGTATGGGTCCTAATGGCCCGTACCCTTTGCTTCATCAACTAGCCCCCCATATACAAAAATATGAGCCACCTGATCAACACATATAAAGATTATTTGTCTGTTTATCATCTTTGTTCTTTTTAACGTCTTGTCTTCCAGATTTATTCTGTAATGTATTATATTACTCTATTGATATTCTTTTCTTTGGTATCAAAATTCAGGCTTTTCAAGGGAATAATACCAGCACTATCACAGCTATAAATGTTGCCGATGTGCCTCCAGACATAGTAAACCCTGGTGATATTGAATTGATCTTGGACATCAGAAAAGAATATGCCTCAAAACTTGAAGAGGTGATATTCAATCTCCCACCTTTTTGCCTTTCTTCTGCTTTGAGAATATATTTCTATTCAGGATTGCTGAAATTTATCAAAATTCAATGGTGCAGTCAGAAGAACGGGCAAGAAAACTTCGATCAGATCTTGCTATTGAAGAGCACCGTGGGCAAGAGCTGGGTAGGATTCTTAAAGAGATAATTCCTGATCCAAAAACTTCTAGTGCTCAGAGATCTCGTCGAGGAAGAAGAGTAGGCTAAATTTGCTCATTGTTTGTTCTTCTTTTCGATATAGCTAATTTGAAAATAAGCCATGCTATTGAAAGATAAATCTAAGAGCTTGTCGCAGAGATAGTTGAAATTTTTTTTTCAACTACACATTCTATAGGATCCATAACTTTCCCCTAGCTTTTAACCACACATTCTCTAAAAAAAATAATCATTTTTCACTTGGTAATATCTCTCCCAAATGAGCTCTAAGTCCTCCTTTGGAATGTCAAAGATAAAATGTTAGATTTGAGTTTATTTTAGAAACTAAGCATGGGGCTGCTAATATCTAGTTGTGTTTTTGTAACATACTCCTCTTGACAATTTGGAAATACAAATGATTATGTTTTGTACAGGATTTGAAGTCTGGACATATTCATCTAAAAGAATATTATTTCCATTTTGTGTTAGGGAGTTTAAAAAATGAGGTTTAAATATAGTGGTTGGTGAGCATTAAGGTCAATTAGGTGCATTCCGTGTCATCCCTGTTTTACTCCTGTCTCTTTTTATGTCTCTCTTTATGGGTGCTGCCTCTCCTCCACTTCCTCTTTTTTTCTTCTATGTTATTGCCCTGGATTTTCGGACCAGAATGTTGAAATGAAATCACACGTGACCAATCACGCTGTGGATATGCCTGCATAATTTCCGTTTGCGAAAATAAGCTTTATTCAATTGACAAACCAAGCTACTTGGCTTTCAATCTTGTACGCCACTCTACCCTTTTTCTGAATTCTACGTCTATTATATTTCAATATTTTTTAAGGATTTTTTCTTAAAGAGAGGGAGTTTATATAGAAGGAAAGAAGAACTTACGAGCACTATACCATTAAAAGATAACGGATTCACATGTTGCAAACTCGCAATGATGAACTGTTGCTTCACTTCTATGTGAGACATATTTCACATAAGAGTTATTAAGTATGTGCTTGGCATATATTTACGGTGTGAAAATTCTTTTCAAAATTGATTTTTTGATAAAGGCGTCACTGAAAGTATTTTAGTGTTCATTACATGCAAATATGACTAGTTCTTTTATGAGAAACTGTGGAAATTTTAAGGAAATAGTTTTCTAAACTTGGTTTTGTTTAAAGTTGTTCCAAAAAGGTTCTCCTACTTGGAAAGTCATCTTTAGAATCTGGGATTCTGCAAAAGTCCTTATTGGAATCATAATTAAATTGCTTCAATATAAAAACTTTTTCACCACCAGTTCTCGAGATCTCCAAAATTCCTCCAAACATTGCCGGATTTTTCTTTCTGAGAGGTTAACCGTCTTGTATCATTTAATCTGTTAGCATAAGAACTTGTGTCGTGAGAGTTTTTTACTAAAGGTACACCCCAATGTTTTCTCGTTCACTCTCTTCTTAACATGACACTTCCAAACAGTGCCAAAATTTTCTTATCCTTAAATTGGGAGAATAACCATAGTGCATCTTTTGAAGTTTTAGCATAGCAAAAGAACTTGTGTCGTAAGCCCTTGCATTTCTCTTTTTGAGTTTCTGACTTGGTTTATTTCCTCCCCTCTATCTAGCCCCTCCTAACATGTCAATGACTCTATTAATTGCAGACAAGCAGTGAACGAAAACGGATGTCAAAACGTCTTACTGAAGAAGCCTTAGCATATTTTGATGAATGTGTGTCCTTATCAACTTTTGATAGCTCTGACTTCTCAGCATCAGAAGACCCATCTTACACCTCATTTGGAGTTATTACCCCCATTGGTGATGCTTTATCTTTACAAAAAAGTAATCTAAGCCCCTTGTCCTTGAATGACCATGGCAGTAGCCTCCACCAAAAACAGGTTCCTCTCTCAACTGAATGGTGGTTAATTTTTCGTAGTTCACATCAATATGACATGCTTATTGACTTGATGTATTTTTTGTTGTCTGGAATCGTGATAGATTTCACACATGAACTAATATTAAAGCACATTATTGATCCTTGGACTTGTCTTCATATTTATGCTGAATATCACAGAGATTATGGATCTTCTATGCTTCTTAATATGTTACTTTTGCATGTAAAAAAGGAGAGCAATTTGAAAAGTTATACTGCATTCATTTCCTTCTCTCCTTTTCTGCCTTCTCAATCTTCCCTCCCCCTATGGCATCAAGTGCATTTCTATATTCTATTCAGCTATATAGAATATATCAATTCCTCTGCATCTGTACGACATTTTTGTCATTGAGCTTACTTACATATTGGTATTTTCCATTGCTGGTGGTCATGGTCTGATTTATCAGTTAAGGGAACTTGATTTTGATGGCGGTCGCATGCCATAGCAGTTAGATACCTGAAACTTACGTAGTGTTTAGCTAAATTTTAACTTTGAGTCGACATGGTAGTGGAGGTAGCAGTATATATTTTTAGAATCCTAACCTTTGTGAATATGATGTTGTTGGGCTGTTGGCACTGGTATTCAACTGCAGACCAATCACTACAAGCTTATTCTTGATAGTGAGTCCTGAAGGCTGAACCTGTTGATACTGGCATGCCATCAAAGATCAACCCATTGACAAGCTGACTCGCTAAGAAATTAAAAGATAATCAACTCAGAATTCAGATCACTTACCCAAATTCATCATTTTGGGGCTGATCCATGTTTCTCTGTGGTTCACGTTCACTTTGCCGCCTATAATTTGGGAACATAAAAAAGGAAAAAATCCCACTTGTTTTACTGAGGATGTGTGACCAATATAGTCTTGAACTTAATAATTTGAAACTATTTGTCCTTAAAATTGAAAGAATGGGGTGTTTTAGCTGAATTTGGTTGAAAAGTCAAATTGTATTGGCCCATTTAACTCTCATGCTACTGAATGAAGCAATACCCAAATTTTGGATTCCACTGAACTCAAGGACCACAAGGAGGAAAATGATTATATATTCACGAGATAAAAGTATGCTAAGCGAATAAATAAATTTTAGATCCTGAACGAGAGGACCGGTGGAGCCATTCGTGCTAAATCCCCAAATACCTGCTAGAAGCACGTGCGGTTCAGGTCTGAGCTGATCAAAGAGATCATATATTCACGAGATAAAAGTATGCTAAGCGAATAAATAGATTTTAGATCCTGAACGAGAGGACCGGTGGAGCCATTCGTGCTAAATCCCCAAATGCCTGCTAGAAGCAAGTGCAGTTCAGGTCTGAGCTGATCTGAAAAAATTGAAGGTGCCAATTAGAGCTGAGAGGTGCTTGTAAGCAGCAGTAGTATAATTTTTTGATTTGATAGCATACTGGTATTTTGGCTAGGCCAGCCATATTTATTTTATTTTTGTAATCTAGGTCTTAACTAGATTATGTAGTCTGAAATCTAAATTTATTTTTCTTTAATCCTCTCATATTTTGCTTCTCCCTTTTTGGTCTCTAGTTCGCAAGAAGTTTTGCTTACTGGGTAACTGAAAATATTTGGATCTGGCTTTCACCTCTCCTTTTACTCAGTGGCAGATTTCATGCATTACATATCCCTCACCTTTTTGATGAAATCCAGATGTTTGTTAACTTGTCCTAAAATTATGATAAAGACAAAAATACTCTAATGGTTCAAAAAGGTATAATGGTTCAAAAAGGTATATAATGATATTATAGGCAATTTATTGTCCCTCTTGCATTCATTTCGTTTGTTTTGTGCTAATAGTTTCTGGTTTTGTAAAATTATCACAATCTATATGCGACGCTTCTCCATGGGTAGTTAGATCAATAACTTGTGATGGGAGCGATAATGGCACAAGTAGAGCGTAACTATTGTATCACATGTGAGAGTTCTCTTTGATCTTACTTTTACCATTATTTGTTCTTTGGAGTGAACATAGCCTCAATTTTTCTGTAGAGCTTTCAAAATGTTTGCTAAAACTTTTTCCTTGTCAATGTTCCAAATTTAGAAATCAGAAAGGCATGCTATCCTATGAACAATACCATCATTTACACGCTGCATCATATTTCATTCAGTTAGTGTCTGATCCAAATTTATTGTACCCAAGAAGCATTTTCAAGAAATTCAAGGAACTGTCTTTCACAGTTTTCATTATGAAAACAAAATCAAATGAGCAATCATGATACATTTTTTTTTTTTTTTTTTAATTATGATACTCATTTATCATCATGGTAAATCATCAATCACAACATTATTTCCTTTTCAAATTGTTTCTTACATACTAATAATGTGCAGCCCCTGCAAAGCTTCGAGAACTCTGCTTTAACAGCCCACAGTAGTAGTGACGAGCCAAGAAATAGTCAAGAATATCGGTTCTCTTTTGCTCATAAACAATTAGAAAATGATGGAACTCATCAAGATATCAAAAGTTACATTGAACATTTTGGGGGAGAGATTTATAAGGATATCGACTCAGAGGTTACAGAATCATACTATGATGCTGGTGAGTACAATTTACAGGGCCACATTGAGAGCTTGTTATGTGACAGGGTCTTCTTTAATAGCAGAATAGAGTCTGGGAGTTTGCTTTTATGTGGTGGTGCACTCTCGTCTTCCTCATTTTCTCCAGTAATCTAATGAAAGATTTACATGGCTGCACCGGAAGTTTGTTATTGGAGAGGGTGTTTGCTTTTATGTGGCTGAGCAATTCAGTTTCCTCTGCTCTGCTCAACTAATCTTCTGGGAAAGAGGTAAAGATTTATTCAAGCGAACTTATGCATTACCTTGCTCAAGTGGCTTGCTCGGGCAAGTCAAGGTTGCAAATGATTGTACAGAAGTGAGGAAGTTTTATAGGTGTACCTAATGGATGCCTTCTTCTAGCTTTCCGCATCTCTAGTGTCTTGGTCAGACGAGTCCCACCCTCACTATTTTCAACGGCTACTGATAATTTTATGCGAAAGTAATTCAAGTTCTGACCTGCCCTATATTGTCCTGCCCCTAGTAGCAAACGAGGCGAGGATGAGAAATATAGTCCCGCCCAATTTCCCTGAACTCACCTCGAATATTCTTATTTTCGTGTTTTTTCAATTTAAATTGTTTTTAAAAAATAATATATATATCACACACACACGTCTATATATATGTATATATACACATCCTTGTTTGGTAGCGCTAAGAAATCTGAATAAAATTTGAGCCAAAAGTTAACAATTAATTTTAATCACAAATTATATGACTCGTAATTTTCAACCATATGACTGTTACTTCATATGTGGGCCGAGTGTAATTTTGCACAAATTGTCAATCGAGCGCGTGATCAGTTTTAAATTAAATAAATTTAAAAATAAAAATAAAAGTATCCCTTATCATCTTTGGGACTCCTATTCGCTACCTCCCCTTTGCTCGTCGTTCATTTTTCATCTCCACTAATCCATCCACGATAAACTAACACACTTGGGGCCTGTTTGGGTTGAATTAAAATCTGATTTTAATTTAAGTCAAAGTCAAACAATCAATATCAATAATATCTTTCATGTATCCCACATCTTTTCAATCATACATTTCAAAAATTTCTATCACAATACACTGAAAATCTGATTTTAATCTACACCAAACACCATCTTGAAATAAAATCGACAAAAGTAAGAAAACAATATGAGCATTAAAAATTCTCCCAAATTCGTCATTTTCAACCATACATTTCAAAAACTTCTATCACAATACACTGAAAATCTGATTTGAATCTACATCAAACACCCTCTTAAAATAAAATCAACAAAAGTAAGAAAACAGTATGAACATTAAAAATTCTCCCAAATTCGCCCTTTTGTCACTTGAGTTCATCTCTTGAGGTGGAACGAGATTGTTACGTTACGTACGCATTACATGCACGACAAGAAAGGGACTTGTCCTATATATTTATTGCTCAGGTCCTGGTGGGTTCACCCGTAAATTACTACAAAAATAAGGTGTTTTATTATAATAAAGCTCCAAATGCTTCCTTAAGTTCTCATCTCACAAGCACTGACAATTTAACCACTTCGCCTACAAGGCTACAATTTAATTAATTCATTTTCGTTTTTTTTTCACTCAATTTTTTTTTTTTAAAGTTTTTTTTAAAAAAAATTTCGAGAGAGAGAGAGAGATATTTCCAGAAAATCACAATGAGTTGAACAAAGGCAATTGGTGGCATGGCTATGATTTGAGCCGTTTGGCCAAGTGTTCACTTCTTGATTAACTATGGTTCAATTACCCCAGCTTTAACACTACCTCAGGGTTAAACATAAACCCTTTATAATAAACTCCACAATTTTAATTAATAAACTCCCAAGAACAAGTATTCCGACATTATTACACGCTTGGCATGTTCGACTGAACACAAATAATACAAAGAGGAGCATACGAGATATTTGTCCATAAGCTCGATCGGACAAAAACGATAAATAGAGACATGTACGGATATTTGTCGTTTGCGTTGTCCGTTAATTAGTATCCAGTTCAACGAACCGACTATTCTCTTAAATACCGTAATGATTTGTTTAAATGCAAACCAAACACGGCCGAAATATCTCCACTTCCTTTTCCTATATAAATAGTTAAATACCAAACCAAAGCTATTCATTTTTGCCTCACACACTTCATTTGGTAAACAACTTTAGTTTACCAGAAAAGCTTTTTCCTGTTGATTCTACACCAACCGACCCATCTCTCTCTCTCTCCCCCTCAGCGCACACATTTTCTACTGTGTCATTGCTCTCTAGAGAGAGAAAGCTTAAAAAATGAAGAGGCCCCCTCCTCCTCCTCCTCCTCCTCCACCACCACCACCACCACCACCTTCTTATTCATCTCCTTCTTCTTCTTCATCTTCTTCTTGCATCAATTCACCCAAAACCCAAAAAAAATCCCAGCCGAAACGTGCTCGACCCAAGAAAATTCAGAATGCTGCTGCGGATTCTACGAAATCAAGAAGCTCCATTTTCAGAGGTGTCACCAGGTAATTAAATTTATACATATATACACTTTTACAGATGAAATAAACGGATTTTTTCACTTGCATGCATGTAATTATTTCTATATATTAATCTTTGGTTTTCAAAAAAAATAATTGATTTTCTCTCTTTTTTTACAGGCACAGATGGACAGGAAGGTTTGAAGCACACCTGTGGGATAAGAGTACATGGAACCGCATTCAGAGCAAGAAAGGAAAACAAAGTTAGGATCTTTAATATCTTTTCTTTTCTTTTTAATTAATAATAAACAGTTCAAGTGAAATCAAGAGATCTGTGATCTTTGTTTAATAATTAAAAATCTTTGTTTAATTATTAATTATGTCGTTGCCTCTGAATTCATGTTTTCTGACTGTATGTGTTGTGTTCTTGATGATGATGATCTCTGTCCACGCATTTGTCGCTGCACAGTCTATTTGGGTGAGTTCAAAAGCTGCTTATAATTAATTTTCTTTTCTACTTTTGATTTTGGGCACTTTTTGATTACTTTAATCAAGAAAATTTAATCCAATTATACTAATTACTGTTTAATTGCTGACGTCATTTTAATGTAGGTGCATATGACACTGAGGAATCTGCGGCTCGAACCTATGATCTAGCTGCCCTCAAGTATTGGGGAACCGGTAGTCCGCTAAATTTTCCGGTAATCGAAACTTGATTTATTTTTTGTTGTCGACGGGTTTTATTTGAACTGACATTTGGCATTCGTTCATTCGTGCTGAAAGCACGAATGCGAATTTAGTATGTTCTTAGTGTTACACGTGCCTATAAAAGATCATTACACGGCATTAATGGTGCATTTAATGTTTTTATTTAACATTTGACGACAATTTAGCTTGAGATGTATTCGACTGAGATTGAGGAAATGCAAAAAATGACAAAGGAAGAATACTTAGCATCGCTTCGACGACAAAGTAGTGGATTTTCGAGGGGCGTCTCTAAGTATCGTGGCGTGGCGAGGTAACAAAATGTTTCATTTGAATTTTGTATTCAAAGTACAATTAGATTCTATAGTTTGTGACTTTTTTTTCATGCTTTGCACACAAAACGTGTTGAGTGGGGCCCAAATTTATGTTCATTCTTCTCGTGGGTTTGAATTTATTTATTTATTTATTTTTGGCGTGCTGAGGTGGAAAAAATGTGACACTTTTCTTGAATCAACTAATTCTACCAAAAAACAAAAAGTGCAGATCATTTTTCATTTTTTTTTTTTTTCACTTTTGTAAAAGAATAGTTAGACCATTTATTTTTGTTGGAACTTAACAGGCACCACCATAATGGTCGATGGGAGGCTCGAATTGGACGTGTTACTGGAAATAAATATCTCTATTTGGGAACCTTCGGTAAGTTCTATTACCAATATGCTTACATTTTTGTACCGATACGTGATTGGTGTGTAAAACAAGTGACTTTTTTTTTTAAAAAAAATCATATTTTATAAAAATAATATTTATTTATTTATTGTTGACACGTGAACATATGTTACGAAAAATAAATTTGAGGGGAGGTTTACGTAATTTTTGAAAATAAAATAGGGCCATGTTTGGGCTGGATTAAAATCTGATTTTAATTTAAGTCAAAGTCAAACAATCGATATCAACAATATTTTTCATAGGTCTCACATCTTTTCAACCACACATTTCAAAAACTTCTATCACAATTCACTAAAAATCTGATTTTAATCCGTACCAAATACCCTTTAAGCGTCTTTGTAATTGTCAATTGGATTGGGATGAAACTGAGATCTTGACTTAGACAATCTCTGAGGCCCGTACAAAAGGATAGTTTTTCTTTATAAAAATTGAAACATTCCGCTTTAAGGGGGCTGCACTTTCTTATTCTGTATTTCACTTTGTAATTTGGGTGTGAAGTGACCAAATCCAATCCCCTAAAGAGCTAAGTAAAAATCATGGACCCCATCTGGCTCGGCCCGGCTGGAAAACAAGGGACATAGGGTCCTCAGGGCTCAGGCTCGTAGTCTTCTTCTATTTTTCCTAAGGTCTCGAGACTTGTTCCAACTCAACTCACTTTACACTTTTGGAATCGGAAATTAGTAACAAGAGTAGGAGAAATGACACTAGTCTTTTATTGCTTAAAATATGCTTTAAACTCAATTAGATTAAAATATTGTGCAGATTTCATCTTAATTAATTTATATTTCCTTCAATGTCTAGGATTGTGATGATGTCAGATACTTAGTTCACTATACAAATTTTTTTATCAGATTTTTCAGTTGAGTATAGATATCAAGTACAGATCTAGCCATTATGCTACCATCACTACAAAGGGCAAGTCCATCATTATATAAATTCCTGGATCTTTGTTATCAACTTTTCCCCCTTCACTCTAGTAAGGCTCGAGGAGGTTCTTGTGCTGCTAGGATTTTTTGGTAGGATAAATCTAAATGTACATAGGGTTTTACATAATTTTTTACCAACTGGACACTTGGCCCTCCTCCAATAGAAGCGCCTAGTTGTTTATCACAGTATATGATTAGCTTATGCTAAGCATCAGCGTTTAAGAGATCAAATTCGTGTGTGTGTCTGATCGAGTAATCAACTGAATCCTGATCACCTTCTTGTTCACATATTCATCATCTGCACACTGGAACGCACAGTTTGGTGCAAAGGTCACATTCCTAGAAAAAATTCTAACTATCGTTTACACTTCGATAATCAAGTCAACTGTCGAAACAAGATAAAATAAATGCAATAGAGATGGGTGAGAGATATTAAGAGGGGGAAATAGGTCAAGATGGGCCATTGAACCAGGCCAAAATACAGGAATAGGTTGTTCAAGTTGAACCAACACAATCCAATTGACTACTATCTTGGGACCCTTTTGTCACATATATTCCACGTAATTTATGGATATAAAACCTTTTGAACCACTTCTAGATTGCTTTACAATAGAGGGCAAAGTAAATAGAGTTCTTAGTGCAATTTATATTCTAGAATTCTATATATCGTGAATTTTTAATTACATGTTTTGTAATTGTTTTGGTTCTTTCTCAAAGACACACAAGAGGAAGCTGCGGAAGCATATGATATGGCAGCAATAGAATTCAGGGGGCCTAATGCAGTAACCAACTTCGACATTAGCAAATATGCAGACAAGTTGAAAAAATTAACACCAGAGGTAGAAGTAAATCAGGAAGATGTCCAAGTAACGAATCAAGAAACTTCGGAGCTCGAGTTCGAAGTAACGGATCAAGAAACTTCGATGCTCGTCCCCCTAACGCAAGGAGACAAAACAATTGATCATCAATACCATCAACAAGAGGAATACAATCAAATGGTTCATCCAAGTGCCTCAGACTTAGAGTTGATTGATTCCATCGACTCCGATGTAATGGCGATTATGGACCCCCCCGGGGATATCGAGTTTTCTTGGGACAACATGTGCTTGGACTTAGACCTCAATTCACTTCAAATTCCCAACACTCCTCTCGAAAAACCCAACGAGTTGTTGGGATTGTTTGATGGCGAAGGCTTCGAGGATGACATTGGTTCCATTTTTAACTATTCTTTCGATGAAAACTATTTTCTCCAGGATACAATGTCCGGAACTGGTACTGGAAGTAAGGGCGTCGAGGCAGATATTTTGGTAGGTCGAGGAGAGAAGGGGCGTGATGCATCAATAACTTCTTCTTCTTCTTCTTCTCCACCACCATCAACATCAGTTGGTAGCAACATAGAGTAGTACTGTAAGAATTTTCTAAAATTCAGCTCCGGAGACTGTTGTAGGTTAGCAGGAAACATGGATTAATCATGTGGCTGCACAACCTTTAAGGTTTTATCCTTGTGAATGGATATGTTTTTGGTTTTACCAATAAATGATTGGCTCAAAGTTATTATGTGAAAATTTTAGTTTCATGTTTTTAGCATTCTGGTTTTATTCTTCTTTTTTATATTTTTATTTATATTATTGCTTAGTCTTTTGTCTTTTGATAAAAAGATAAATTTTAAATTTTTCGTAATTGATTGTGATAATGAATTGAATTTTCCAATCTTTTATTAGTCGCAATACCCAACTCTAGGGATGAACAAAATTACTAAGCCAAACCAGACCAAACAAGAATCGAACCTACTTGAGCAGTTCTATTCGATCTTACAAAAAAAATGATTTTGGTTCTTAAAACTAAGAACCAGAATCAAGAACTGAACTCAAATTTTATTATTATTTTTATATATATTTGTTGTTAAAATTTCGACTTTTACTTGAACTTTTGTGAATAGAATTTATTACACGATATTTCATTTGATGATTGATAATCTGAGTGTGCTGAATGTTTATTTTTTAATTTAGGTATATATTACTAACTTATGGATATATTGATATATTTTAATTTATATTTATCATTTAAAAATTAAAGTAATGAAATCAGAACCAAATGGTTCGATTCTTTTGAAATCAAATGGAATCATGTCCACCCGGTACCAAACTCCGTCTTTGACTCAAGGATTTTATATCTCAAAATATTGTCGTAATTTTTAATTCAATGAGTGACAGAGGTGTTTGTCATGTACTTTTAGTTTACAAAGACAAAGTTGAATATAGTGACAAATAAGATAAGAAAGTCAGATTTTTTTAAAATAGATTTTGTGAAAATTATTATTATTTTTTAAAAAAATGTATGATTAAATAGGAGAAAAAAAAGTTGTATGTGATTGAAAATAAATTTGAAGAAAAATGAGAATGTGTACCAAACACCGGCAAAGTCCTGTGACCAAAATATCGCACATTCATAAATTCAATTTAAACCCTTTGTCAGTCTATTGTATTTCTAGGCTCGAGAATCAAGATTAGAAAGTTCATATTTTATAATCAAAAGAGTTAATTTAATCAACACTCACTCAACTTTAAACTCGTTACCACTTACTCACTCAACTTTAACGGGTTACCGAACGGTCAATCATCTTTTCTTATAGTTAACCATCCACTATTCACTAGACTCCCATCTGTTCAAATTGACAGAAAATTACACGTGGATGACGGTAATCTCACGTGACACACTCTCTCCGTTAAATTGACAACGTGTAATCCAGCCCACCAAGCTAATTCCCAAACCCACATCTCTCCTCACGTTGCTCCCGACGGAAGGCCTCCGTGAAGAGTTCAACTCTCTGCCATTAAATCTGCCTTCTGCAAGGGATGAATCGATATGGATTGCATCGACCAGTTCAAAGCCCTCCGCGATGACATCGTCCAACTCAAAAGTGTGGATGAATCGATATGAATTGCTAGAGCGCAGAAGCCTCCTGTGGAGATTGAGAGAGATGTTGCTAGTGCAAGTAATGATTAGAGCAATTATGGGAGTGATTCCTCCTCTTCCAGTGGTATAAGCTCAAATCGTCGAACAATTTTGTGTATTCATCTTCCTGTTTTTGAGGTCAAATGCAGAAGCCTTTTGAAGATGCAACATTTGATTTGAAAATTGGTGAAATTAGTGACATTTCTTTGTATTGTACAAGAGCCCATATGGAAGGGAGATTGCAGTCCTGTTTGGGAAGGGATATTTCAGTCCATGAAAATAGAAATGAAAATGATGAAGATGAAGAAGCAGGACCTACTTGGCTCTATGAACTTTTTATTGTGGTTGGTTGTTGTATATGTAGTTAATTGTTGTAACTTGGCTTTATGATCTTTGTACTATTGAATGAATGAATCATTTTATAACTTGGTTTGTTTCATTTTTGTAGCTGAGTTGGTGGATGGGCAATATAATGTGTAGATTAGAATTTATTTCTAAGGTTATGGAAAATTGGATTGACTGAGGTGCATAAATGTGATGCACCAGATTGAGAATCTTCAATGCAATGCATCAGTAAACTGGAATATAAGCATCAGCACCAAGAATCAGGTGCATCATTAGGTTGAATTTCCTTGGATGTCTAACAGCTTTCTTAAATTCTTCTATCTTTGAACTCTTTCCAAACCTCTAATTGGGATTAAACTTCTCCATCTCAGCAT
>CAIGRO010163092.1:0-13190 GCA_903798355.1 Fraxinus baroniana | reverse complement strand
CCAAAATGTTTTACGATATTCAAAACTCTTGATGCATTTGAATGATCATGGACAGATGTTCTTGTATGTAATTTATGAAGTTTCTAAGAAATTTTTTTTTTTCTTCTATCTGTGAAATAAAATAGTGTGACAAGTGACAACTATTATTATATGGTATTGTTTTTTCTGTCTGTTGGAAGGTTTTTTATTTGGTTGAAAATTTACTTTAATATGTTTTAAGGATATGTTGACAAAGGTCCTCTATGTTGTGCTTAATTGTATGTTTATAATCCACCGCTTGCCCAACAAATTTAAATAATAATAAAACCAGTTTTGAAGTAATTGTGCTTATCTATTTCTTGATTTATGCAATTGCTTTATATGATGTCTGATTACTCTAAAAAGAGTTTCAAGTTCCAATGGATCATCTATTGGCCAAGTGTTGATGTAAGATATATATGAAATAAACATTGGGAAATGTCTAATTTCCAATTCGTTGGCTGTTAAAGCTCTGTCTTCTCTGTAAGAAAAGTTATGTAGGCATTTATAATTTATAACAAAAAAAAAAAAAAAGAATTAGCTCAGAAAATAGTAGATTGAAGCGCGATAAATTATTGTCCTTAGAACCGGTTTTGCACATACTTAATCCAGTGCCACAAGGTAAAGGTGGCCGACACTCTCAAATGCTTAAGCGTTCCATTGAAGTTCAGCTAAGAAAAGTCTACAGGAAATATAAAGAAAAGACAAGAATCAAAGTTATGTTTTTCATCCTACTAATGGAGTCTTTTTATGATACTTCGGAAAAAAAAAAAGTAAAAAGTATTCAAGAATCTTTTCTTATAGATTTATCAAAAAAAGGAATTTAAGAATGATGATCGTTTTATGAACTTCTTGGAATTAAAAAGATAAGATCGATCATAACAATTTTTAAGTGAGATAAGATCATAATTTTAAGATGTACTTCAAAAATATGAAGTTATGTTTTTCATCCTACCAATGGAGTCTTTTTATGATACTTCGGAAAAAGTAAAAAGTATTCAAGAATCTTTTCTTATAGATTTATATAAAAAAAAAAAGTAAATTAAATTAAGAACGATGATCGTTTTACATGAACTTCTTGGAATTAAAAAGATAAGATCGACCATATATAACAATTTTTAAGTGAGATAAGATCATAATTTTAAGATGTACTTCAAAAATATGAAGTTATGTTTTTCATCCTACTAATGGAGTCTTTTTATAATACTTTGGAAAAAGTAAAAGGTATTCAGGAATCTTTTCTTATAGATTTTTCAAAAAAAGGAATTTAAGAACGATAATCGTTTTACATGAACTACTTGGAATTAAAAAGATAAGATCGATCGTAACAATTTTTACGTGAGATAAGACCATAATTTTAAGATGTAATTCATAAAATTTGACTCATAAAAATACTTTTATATATATTTACTATGTTTAGCATTGTTTTCCTACACTAATGATTAACTTGATAAGAATCATGGCACTTTCATCCAGCACAACACTGAAAATGAAACAAATGACTTTCAGTATGCAAAGTATTGCATTTGTTTTGAGCACTAAAAGAGAGTTGGTCTAATTTGTAACTATTAATGATCCAAAAATCTCTTTATTGTGATGGCAACGTTCCTCTTTTGTACACTCCCATTATCTCAGAAGTCCTCAGTCAAGAGAGTTTGTCTAATTTGTAACTATGAATTATCCAAAAATCTCTTTATTGTGATGGCAACGTTCCTCTTTCCTACACTCCCATCAATCTTCAATTACAATTGCCAAATGTCCTAAATTTGATACTTATGTCAATCTTATTGAAGTTATTTATAAATAAATAAAAAGGAAATTAAATGTATACACTTGGATGGATGTTCGTAATGCTCTTTTGAAGGGAGGAATCTATGAAACGGAAAGAGATTTTACGAGTAAAGTAGACATTTAATAATAGAGTAATGTTATTCATAATTAGCAACGCAGCCTGTAATTTTTAGAGCATCTTCAATAAATTTTATAAATTGTTATCTATGTGGTACGGAAGTTGAACATCTTTAAATATGCGTAATATTACTATGTATATATGCATTTAAAATGTCAATATGTATTTTTGTGTACTTGGTAGAGTCGATTAAAATAATTGTAATTATTACCGCATTGATGTTTATTTCTATTATTTTAATAGAATAGAATGAGTACCTTTCAATCTTTATAACAAGTTGAGAAGACTCAAGAATGCAAAGTCTTTAAAAATTATGAAACATCTTAACTTGTGTTTTAATATATATTTGGGGGGTGTTGGTAGTAACTCATTAGTTTCAATTATACATTTCTCTCTCGCTCCTCCATACCCATACGCTCAAGACCATGTAGATTTCTTTTATGTAATTTATGTGTGGGGACTAAAATTGAAATTTACGTCCTCAGCAAATATAAATGATATTTACTTGATAATGACAAAATGGTAATTGGTCTTAAAATAGGCGATGTGGTACTGGATTTTCATGACTGTAAGGCCAGATATGGGTTGGTTGAAATTAATCCAAATCAGTACATCTGCTGATCATTTGAAAAATCATTATAGTTCTTGACCATTTGGTTGAATTTTGCCCTTCTTAAATTCTATGATTATACTTTCATTCCACATACTCAGACCTTTTCAAGTAAGGANCCTTTAATATATACTCAGACCTTTTCAAGTAAGGAAAAATTATAATGACAACAAACAGTTAATTGTTGGGTTTTCCTTGCCCTAATTTATTTATTTACTCTATTTTGTTATGAAACGAAATGGACTTTAGATGCGTACATATCAATATTTCTCTATTGGGAAAAGTCAATGATCTATTTCATATAACCCATAATATAAAATAGAATTTCAAGGTTATCATACGGTAAATGACAAATTTCTTTTTAATTTGCTAATGACATGTGGCTAGTATTTAATAATATAGTTGAATTTAACATTGTTTGGTTTCTTATATAAAACAGGTAACAAACACAAATCTCGTTACATGATCTAGACAACCTGTAGACAGAGTTAGAAAAAAGACCCCTTCGGGGGTGACCCATAATATAAAATAGAATTTGAAGGTTATCAAACGGTAAATTACAAATTTCTTTTTTTCTTTTTCAATTTGCTAATGCCATGTGGCTAGTATTTAATAATATAACATTGTTTGGTTTCTTATATAAAATAGGTAACAAACACAAATCCCATTACATAATCTAGACAACCTGTAGACAGAATTAGAAATAAGAGACCCATTTGGGGGTGATCAAGTTAGTGGAGCAAGTGAATGCGGAGATCCAAGGTCACGAATTCGAATCGCTTGCCAACATTTCCTCCATCGAGCCCGTCGCACCAGGATTGTCCAATGTTGTTTATCTCTCCTGTGTGGTTTACGGGCTATTGCACATGGAGCGATGTTTACTTAGTGTGCACTCACGAGTAGCGGCTACTGGTTCCTCCATCAACAAAAAAAAAAAGAATTAGAAATAAAAGTATCATATTATTTTAAGAAGTATCGTATTTTGATAATTCTTTTACCAATTACAAAACAATTGTTGCAGTATCTTCAATGTTGTTTCAATGGTTGACATTGAGCCGGTGTTGCCTTCCTTTCAATATGATATTAATGATTTTTGTGGCATGTGATAGTACATTTGAGCTTATATAGTTTGGAATATAAATGGCAGCAATCTTATGTAACAGAAAATGAGACAGCTAGGATAGCAGCCAGTGATGGTTGGATTAGTTGTCAATTGAGTTGGAAGCTGATGTGGAGCTGAAGCTTGATGCGAATGTTAACTCGACACCCCACTTCAAGTTGGACGGTACTGAAGTAACTCCAAGCTTGTCTTTAAAAATAAAAAATAAAAATCTTGAGTGAGTGAGGCCTTTGGTTAATAAGTCTGCAATTTGATCAGAAGAAGACATATATTCCTTTCCAAGCACTTGCCTATGATCAATGAATGTCCAATTCAATATGCTTTGTTCTGGCATGGTATACTGGATTGGCTGCTAAGGCACCTACACTCATGTTACCATAAAACTGGGTTCAACACTTGTGGCAGTTCAAGTTCTTTGAATAGCGATTGAATCCAAGCAATTTTTGAGGCTGCTGATGCAAGAGCTTTGTACTTGATATGGAAACTACATGTTTCTTCGATTACCAAGCTATTAGGTTTTCTCCCAAGTAAATGCAATAGCTTGCTATTGATCTCCTGTCATCTGGACATGAGGCCCAATCTGCATCTAAGTATCTATTCAGGTTTAGTCTATCACATGTTTGCATCCATAGCCCCTTATTCATTGTTCCTTTAATGTATATAAGCACCCTCTTCAATGCATGCCAATGTGTGCATGTTGGTGATTGCAAAAATTGACTCAATTTATTGACAGCAAAGGTGATGTTAGGACTGGTGTGTGTAAGGTATTGCAATCCTCCTACTGTACTTCAGTAAATTGAGGGATTCTGTAACACTTCTCTATCAGTTTTTGACATGGTTTTGCCAGTATGCATAGGAGTAGGACAAGACTTGAGATCCTGTAGCTCAAATTTCTTAAGTAACTTAGTTATGTATCTTGTTTGTATAAGGTGAAGTCCCGAATCATGCCGTAATACTTCAATTCCCAGAAAGTGATGAAGCTATCCCATATCTTTCAGTACAAATCTTTTTTGCAATTCATTTATAAATCCTTGCAACAGCTCCGTGTCATTTCCAGTCACTATAATGTCATCTACATAGATGAGTGTAAAAATAATTTGTCTTTCATTCTAGAAGTAAAAAAAAAACAATGTGCCTCCTATCGATTGTTTGAACTTCCAGCTTATCAGTGTTGTTTTCAACTTATCGCACCAGGCACTAGGTGCCTGCTTTAGTCCATAGAGTGCTTTTTCCAGTTTGCATACATGATTAGGTTTTGACTTGTCTATGAATCCCTCTGGCTGATTCATATATACCACCTCTTCAAGTTTACCATTTAAGAATGCATTATCGATGTCAACTTACCTAATTGTGCATCCATTTGACATTACCAGAGTAAGTATAAATCTCAAGGTTGATGCATTAATAACATGGCTGAAAGTTTCATAGAAATCGATTCTAGGTGCCTGATGAAATCCTTTGGCTACCAGCATTGTCTTGAACCTTTGAACTAATCCATGTGTTACATTTTACTTTAAAAACTCCCTTGTTCCCTACTATGTTGCAGGCTGGTGATGGAGGCACAAGTTTCCAGGTTTTGATTTTTATCGGTGCATTGAATTCTTCCTCCATAGTTTTCTTCCAATCCTTATTATCATAACTTCATTTACACTTCTAGGTTCTAATGTTTCAGGATTATTTTCAACTGATTCTCCCAAATATGCCTTAGGTTTAAATACTCCAACTTTTTCTCTAGTGATCATAGGATGCTCTATTGGATTACTTGCTCTCTATTGATGTCTGTGTCTAAGCTCATTGTTGACTGGTTGAGATAGCTTGTGTAATATGACTCAAGCCTTTCACTATTCTGAGGTAGCTCAACTTCTGTTTTCATGCTGATTGTCACTTAAGTCACGAGGTGAGTGATGCATAGCATTAGTTGCTTCAAAACGAGTTGTATAATCAGGACTTGAAGTAGGATTAGAGATGTTAAATTGAGAGATAAATTGGAAGTAAGACACTATAGTTTCAGGCATCGCGGAATTTTGTTGGTTTTGAACAGAAAACAAAGACTCAAAATGAAACTTCAGCTCATCGAATACAACATGCCTTGAGATATAAGTTTTTCTCGTTGAGTTCAGGCATTTATAGCCTTTATGAAATTCACTGCAACCAAGGAAAACACATTTTGTTGAATGAAAACTGAATTTGTGTTTTTAATAAAGTCTTAGGCAAGGATAACAAGCACACCCAAAGATCTTTAGTAATTTATAATCAGCTTCTTTTCTTTATAGGACATGGAAAGGGGATTGCATTTTGAGTGTAGGTGTAGACATCCTATTTATAAGGTAAGTGACAGTTTGAAAAGACTCCCACCAGTATTTAAAGGGCAATTTGGCTTGAGCTGAGAGAGTCATGCCCGTTTCTGTTATGTGCCTATGTTTTCTCTCTATTCTTCCATTTTGAGCTGATGTGTAAGGATAGAGGTGTTTGAATTAGACCCCTTCTTGTGTCAGGAAATTTTTGAAGGTTCTATATTCCATTTCCCAGTCAATTTGCAGAGTAAACTTGTTTTCTACCAATTTCTTGAATTGAATGAACACAATTAGTGCTTAAGATCTTTGCCTTAGAAGATACATCCAAGTGAATCTGCTGAAATCATCTAAGAAAGTTATGTAATATTTGAAGCCTGATGTTGATTGAATAGGTGTATGTCTCCACACGTCTATTTGCACAAGTTCTAAGGAAGTTTTGGCATGTGAAGTGGATGAGGAAAATGGCAATATATGAGATTTACCAAATTGACAGACATCACAAAAAGATTTAATTTCATTTTCTTACACCCTTTGATTACAAATTTTTAGTACTTGAGACACCACTTGGCCATAAGGATTTCCAAGCCTCTTGTGCCATACATCAACTTGGAAATTTAAAGACTCTTGACTGGGTCTGACAAAGGAGATATTGTAGCAAAGTTTATTTGAGATAGCTAACTTCTAAGAGTGGTACTCAGTTTTTTGGTGAGGAAAGTCTAGTTGATACAACCCTTCCTTAAGCTTCCCTTCCAGCATTATTTCCCTCATTAGCTTGCCCTTGACAAAACAACAGTTAGAATGAAATTCCATATAAATCAGATGATAAATTTAAAACACTAATGATGTTTTTCTTGATCTCAGGTACATGAAGTAGTTTATTTAACACAAGTGCTTTATCATTCATGGTTGGGATGTGAGTGATACCAAAGTGTGAAATGTGTAACTTGTTCCCATTTCCAATCATAATTTTTTCCTTACCAGTATACTCATTGACTGAAGTAATATTTCCCTTCTCTGCAGTGATGCGATTACTAGCTCCAGTATCAGCAAACTAGGCTGGCTCATTTACAGTGCTGGGAGATACCACAAAGGCTATTAGTGAAGTGCTATACTTGATCCTCTGGTTTGGTGGTGTTCCTGTGTATCTATCATCATATCTAAAATTGCAAATGTTAGCCTTATGTCCAATCTTGCCACATACTTGGAATATAGCTAGGTTTGTCACCACCATTAAGATTTCCACCTTTGAAATTGTCGTAGTTTGAGAATCTTCCACCAAAGCCTAGCATATAACATCTGATGTGATGATGGTTGGAGCCTGATCTTTGGGAAAAATTGACTGATGTTTGGTCAAAGTTGATTCTTGCTATCTCATTCCCAATTGTGTTGAGGTATTCTAGTCTACCTTCAAAGGCCATAAGTGTTGATTGCAGTTCTTCCCAAGTGATGTGATCTTTGTCGTTAACCTGAACAACAATTGGTGTATATTTTTCATCCAAGCCAGCCAAAACTTGAGTAACTAGGTCAGAGTGAGAAATGGATTTGCTAGTGATTTCAGGGTTATCTACAAGCAACTTTACTTTGTTCAAGTATTGATCAATGTTCATGGTGCCTTTCGTTGATTTCTGAAGCTCGCTAGTAAGAAAAGTGATCCTGGATTTGTTTTGAACTCCATAGCTCACCTTCATAGTTGTCCACGGTTCATTGGAGTTACTAGCACACATGACTCTCATGGTTATGTCAAGAGTTATTAAAGAGTAAAGCCACCCTATTAACAGTTGATCTGTTGACATTCATTGATTATGTTTAGGATTTTTGGCCATTTCAACACTTGTTCCTGCTTCACTAGTGAGTTTAGTTCCAATGAATTCTGGAGGGCACACCTTTGTTCCTAGAATGTGACCTTCAAGGTTGTGTCCATGAATAATAGGAAGAGTCGTATTTTGCGATAGCAAAAAATTTTTCTTATCAAGTTTAATTGATACCACTCGGGTTAGATTAACATTAAAGGGTGAGAGATGGTTGCTTCCTTGCATTGGAGCAATGGTACTACTTGAGATTGATACGGGAGCAGAGTTGGGATAGGTTTTTTGTGGTGTGTTGCCGGAGTTGGCCATGGTCTCTGCTCAAATACCAAGTTAGGCAAAACAATTAAATGATAATTCACTGATGATTATTGCTTCAGCATCATGATAATATATATTACAAAGAATGTGAAGAGAATATTCTACAATGTATAGCTGTAGTTAGTTCCTTAAATTACGAAGGATGTTAGGAATCTATTTACAATAGAAATGAATGGCAGCATTCTTGTGTAACATAAATGAGATAGTTAGGATAGCATCTGGTGATGGTTAGATTAGTTGTCAATTGAGTTGGAAGTTGATGTGGAGCTGAAGCTGATGCAAATGTTAACTCTTGATAGTGACGAAGTTAGATTTTAAAAGTGTTGTTACGATAATTTCCATATATTACATAACAAATACGTTGGATTATGACAAATCAAGTCAACTTGATAATTTACCTTGTATCTGATTTTACAAAATATTACCAAAACTAGACCATGTCTAGAATAATTAAAGAAATTTCTGGTAGAAATAGAAATTTAGTTTTTAAAATTCTTATCAGATGAGTTGATCTTATGAGATAAAAAGCTCAAATAACTTATCTTACAATGCGTATAGTTATGCATTTACGTGTTACATAGAACTTTTGTAGCATAAAACAAGTTTCCATCAAGTCTATCCTCGTGCATGTATCTTGCTTATTATGTTGTGAGTAACGAAATTAGATTTTAGAAAAACCATGGCTCATATGATTTTATGAAGTACCATATGATACATTTTCACATGTACAAATATTTCTGATGATGACAAGTTCAGTTAACGTGATTATTTTCTTTTCTATATGATTTACAATTATTTAGCAAAACTAGACATTAATTGTAATAGTTAAAGGCATTTATGGTTAGTGGAATTCTAAGTTTTCATTCTTATTGAATGAGTTGATCTTACGAGATAAAATGTTGGCAATGACTTATCTTGCATTGCGCATAGCATTCTATTTAAGTGCTATGTAGGAGGACTTTTGTAGAATAATGTAGTTTTCATCAAATGTACCCTTGTGTGTGTGTTTTAGTCATCTTTGATTTTATGAAATGTTATACACTCATATTGCGGACACATGTCAGATGATGACAAATTTAGTCTAACATATTTAATTATTTGTGTGCTATCCGATTTTATGTAGCAAAACGAAACGTTAATTGGAATATTTCTGATAGAAATGTAATTTTCCAATTTCAACATTGATCGGATGAGTTGATTTTATGATATATAAAGTCAACAGGGACTTATTTTGCATCGCACATAACTCTCCGTTTATGTTATACATCGGACTTTTGTAGCTCAATATATCTTTTTAATTACATATTCTTCAAAAAAATCATTATTATAAAAATCTATTCTCCCAATCAATAGGGAACACACAAACCCTAAAGTATCATACTATGGAATTTATTTTTATTTTTTATTTTTTTGCATATTATAGAATAGATGTCTAATATGACAATTCAATCAAAATGACCTTATATTTTTATCTTATATTATGAAATATATAGCAAAATTAGACTTAATAGTAATAATACAAGGCTTTTTTAATATAAAACTAAATTTTACATTTTTGTTTTTATTGAATGAGTAGTGTTTATCATATAAAACGATAATAATGACTTATTTAACATTGCATACAACTCTCAGCTATCGTGTTAGACAGGACTTTTAGCATAACACATTATCACACAAGTTTGCCCTCGTATAAACACTTATGTAGTTGATATCTCGTATTCTGTGTTGAGCTCATCTTCTATTTTAGCATGCAGCTTTACAAGTACTGAAAAAGAAAAATGATGAAGGCACTCTCTCTCTCTCTCTCTCTCTCTCTCTCTCTCTCACACACACACACACACACACACATATATATATATATATAGGCACGCTCTTTTCCCCGAATCAGGAAAGATGGTCAATTCAGGATTTCATATTTTTTTTATTCATTTTATTTCCCCACTTTTGGTCCATTTATTTGGTCTTTTCCTTTTTTCAACTCCCCATCCCACCCCACCCCACCCCACCCCTACCCGCCCCCCCCATTTACTTTTCTACATAAAATTGTACTCCTTTCAACCACCCCAACTCCACCTTTTATTATTATTATTATTATTATTATCATCATCATCAACTTCTTTTATTTGTAAAGTCCTAGCACTCTTTTATTTGTAGTTCTTCTACTTCATCCACGGCTATTTTTGCCGGGTTAGTTGTATATATTTTTTTTCTGTAATGTACATATTTTCTTATTTGTGAACAAAATAATATATATTCTTTCATTGTTTTTTTCGTGTAGTGTACAAAATAATATATATTTTTTTATCATGTCTGTTTTGACCAATTTTTGCACAATATCTTAATATTTATTATTATTATTTGAACAAATTTTCTCCCCAAGATTTCTGCAACACAAAAAAAAAATTAAATTTTTTACATGTTTGTGTTGACAAATTTTTGTGCAATATCTTAATATTTATTGTATTATTTTGGTATTTAACTTGCTCAAATTATGGTGAATTTTGCATCCATTGTTTGAATATGCAAACAAAAAATTATTTGTTAGGCAATGAATTTTGGAACCACGTTCAAGCATAGTAAGGTACGATAATACGAGGACATTAAAGTTAAACAAACCGATAATCATAAATGTTAAATCGTACACAACACAATAAAATTACATCTACGGGTACTGATAGTGATTGTGGAAAAAACCCGAGGCCTCTTCAAAGTTGCTGTTGCCTGTAATTATGTAGCCGTCCTCTAGCGCATGGTATGAGTATCATGAGTCCGATGCATGATATGGGTATTGTGGGTCCGATGCATGGTATGAGTAGGTGGGACTTGCGCATCCTGCAAGTATTGTGGTTGATATGTGTTTTCCAATCTGATAAATAAAATTATTACTCGGCATGAAACAAATTAACTAAACATTAATGAAAACAAGGAGTAAAGAAACAATTAACATTGACTAACCTATTTTGCACCATAGGACAAGTTCTTCTGTCGTGACCACTCGTGTTACATGCACCGCATTGTCTATTATTGGATTGGGAAAGTGCTTTCTCCTTTCCACCCTTTTGTCGCTTCCCACTCCCTTTTGCTCTAACAGGATTAAGATCATAAATAACTTGGGTCTCTTCTCAACTTTGGCTTCTGTTTCTACTCATGCTGACATCATCACTACTATCAATCTCTTTGAGCCGTATTGCAAACTTTGGAACTCATTCAACAAAAAAGTGCTTCGAACATCTGTCAAAACTGCATCGTCAACTAGATCTGAAGCTGCATGAGACAATATCCCATGTCGGGACATTAACGATTCACTAGGACCATCATCAACATATGAACCAGTAGTTGGATCGAACACTCTGGCTTGCTTAGCATTTTTTGTCCACCTACGGAGAATATATTTCTCCAGCAAGAACATGGCTCGTTTTTTTTTCATGTAGCAAATCATGTGTCGGCATAGATAACCCTCAAACTCGAACATTTGATAACTACATGAGATATAGTCAGTGGATGGAAAATAAGTAACCTAACGATGTCGATCAAATGTTCTGTTTGGCTCAAGACGCTGAATTATATATACTTTAGCTTCATCATAACTTGATCTCTTCGAGCACATGTAGAAATTACTCTATTCTATTTCCTTTTGAAACAACAAAAATGTCTTTTTTGTGTATACCTGCACCATTTGATTCTCCATCATAAAGGTTGATTTCAGCCTTGGCTTTTGACTTATGTTGATATGTTTAGCAACTAGCGTGTGATACTGGTCATTATATAGTACGATATTCATCTTTTTAGAAAATGTGTTCAAAATGTGCCATAGACAAAAATGATGCAATGTTGACGGCAATACCATGGAGATAGCTCTTGCAATTGCGGCATCCTGGTCTGTGATGATCACCCCTGAGGCTGTGTGGTTTGGTATGGCTTCAATGAACTTAGTAAATAACCAAACAAATGATTTTATCGTCTCATTGCTCAATAAACCACACCCAAATACAATGGTCTGGCCATGGTGGTTAACTCTGACAAATGGACCAAACACCATTGAGTACCTATTCATGTTGTAGGTTGTGTCAAACACCACGACATCATAAAAGTAGGCATATAACCTTCTTCACTCACAGTCAGCCTAAAAATATCGCACAAGCTTATTATCGTCATCAATCTCATAATCAAAGACAAAGTTCGAGTTCTTCTCTTTCTCGAAGGCAAAATACTCATGGCTCAGCAACTCATGTCGCATATCTCTTTCATAGTTCCTGATATCCTTCTCCACACATCTAAGAGAAGATGGACCTCCTGTGTTATCTCCATTCAAACTTGTTTGTTGACAAGTTCAAATATTGGCTTCTGAAAATTATTGGACAAGAGCCTTCTTTGTTTTCGAGATACCCTGGTGTGATCTTAACAAGTGTATCCTACTAGGAGTTGTAATGGGATGGTTATGTTGCTCTACAAATTTACTGACAATTCACCTCTGCCCTATTTAATGCTTCACCACCGATTGTCTAGCATTGCACCCATATCGTACATGTCCACGGTCTCTTTCCCCAGCCCTGGTAAAGCATCTTTATAGCTCATCTGGTAGGTCTCGTTCGTGATGCCCTCTTTGTAACACAAATAGTTTCCAGAAATACTCATTGGTCTCCTTTTTCTTTTTACAATTTTGTATTCACGTAATAAACACACAAATAGTTTCCAGAAATACTCATTGGTCTCCTTTTTCTTTTTACAATTTTGTATTCACGTAATAAACCCCGATTTCCATGCATATTGATTGTAAAAACTATATGGCTCATCAGATGATTCGAATTCCTATCCAACGTGCGAGATGGCATTGATAGTCACGTGAGGAACAAATACATTATCATTGTCATCACTCTCAGACTCCATTCCTATAAAAAAAATGCACGATAAAAAATACATCAATTAACTGCATGTAATAGTGGGGAATAGATTATAGCACAAATTTAATTAGCATTAAGTTCACACAAGATGTAATAATAATAATAATAATAATAATAATAATAATAATAATACAATCAAAACAAACATGTAAAAAATTAATTTTTTTTTTTTTGTTCAAACAAGAAATATTGAACAAAAAATCTATACACTA